>JAESIW010000207.1:1911915-1924284 GCA_016802295.1 Brachionus rotundiformis
TTATTCTGGCACTTTTCCAAGCTTTAGGAACTGAACCTTCTTGGAGACAAAGATTGAAAAGATCTATAATTTCTTTTAATAAATTTAAAGGAAGATTTTTTAACATTAAATTGTGGATAAGGTCAGGTCCGCAAGCTGCTTCTCCCTTTAACCTTTTTAATGCCAAAATCAATTCATTAAGGCTAATCAATTCGTTAAATTGTGGCTGACTATTTTTCTTAAAATATTTTAAATTAGAATTAGTTATTTCTTCATCCTTTTCAGTGTTTTTCAGGTCAGAATTAAGACTGAATGTTGAAGATAGTATTTCTCCAAATAATTTCCCTTTTTCCTCATCTGTTTTAAAATCTTGGTAGTTAAGAGTTAGAGTCGGGATTATATTTGATACTTTTTTTGATCTAAACCTATTGATTTTTTTCCAGAATGGCCTGCTTGATAAAGGGTTTTTACCCATCTTATTGATAAAATCAAACCAATTTTTGTTCCAAAATTTTTTTAGGCTAATTTTTAACTCAGAAGTCAACTGATTAAATCTACGTTTAGCTATTTGACAGCGAGTTTTTTGAAAAGTTTTTCTTATTTTCCTACGTTCTTTAATCAAGTCTATAATATATGGTGGGAGACTAGTTTTAAAAACTTTTTGAGACTGATATGGTATGCTTTTATTTGCAGCAGACAATATTTTTTTGGTAATTATTTCGTTTTGTTCGTCAATCGTCACTGAAGAAGCCACTAAGTAATGGCTTGGGACATTTAGAACTTCACGAAATAAATGCCAATTTGCTTTTTTATAGTTTAACTTTTTTGATTGGGATTTAATAGTTATTAAGTAATCGAAAGCTATGGAAGTTTCGATTGGAAAATGGTCGCTTGTCATATCCTGATTATTGAGAACTCGAAACTCACTAATTTTGTTTATTACTGATGATGATACTAAGAATAAATCAAGAATTTCGAAATATTGTTTATTAAAAATATTAAAAGTAGGGGTTTTATCATTAATTACTGAAAAATCTAATTCATTAATTATCCTTTCCAAAACAATTCCATTTTGATTTTCTCTTAAGCAGCCTACTTGCCTTGTCCGAGCGTTTAGATCGCCACCAAGAATAAAGTTTTTACATTTCCTATTAATATTTTCAAAAAGATCAAAATTAAGAAGTACATTAGGTGGATTATAGAGGCTAAACACAAAAAATTGGTCATTTAGTCCATAATTTAACTTAATTGCGAGAATCTCTGAAGAAAACTCCTCAAATGAAAAGTCTTGAATAAATTCTATGCCTTCTTTAACTAAAATAGCTACTCCTCCTCCATATTTATTGCGTGGTTTAGTTATTGAAATATAATTTTTAAAGTCAAAATAAATATTTGATTCACTCAAATCGATTTTTATTTCGTTGAGTAAAACTATATCAGGACTTTTCTGAGCCAAAAAATTTTCTAAAAGTTTAACCTTACTAGGGAGATGAGCACAATTCCAATGTGTAATTACTAACCTTTTTTTAAAGATTGTTTTATTTTTGCTATTAGAAATATTCATTCTGAATTTTCTTCAAATTTGTAGGGACTATCCGGTTGTTGGGTAACTGCGTACGTTCTCATTGAAGATTTACTTTCTGGATTTGTACTCCCTTTTGAATGGTTTATCGTCGAAATTGTCATTTCTGACTCAAAAGTATCGTCATCCTCATCTGCTGACTCTAAAAACTGCTTTTTTGGGTCGTTGATTTAATTTACTATTTTATATAAATCTAAAGGGGCTTTAGCTCGGTATAGATTAACAAGTAAATAGATAAATAATATATATCAACATATATCTGGATATTAGAATCGCTGCACATGCATCACTTGTCTCGAGTGTCATTTCAAAACACTTAAGACCAGACAAACATCGGCCTCAAACCGTCATTCTCATGCTCCATTGTGTAATAAATCAATTATCTATTTGTTCATGGTTCTAATTACATAATCAAAAAATAGCAAAATAGTTTGCAAATGTTAATCATGTACTAAATGCACATTCATTATTTTTGTTGATTGTTTACGATAAACAAAATTAATTAACAAATCATAAGTCCCTGTTGACTTTAAATGATCGACTAGGTGTTAACTTTTTTTCTCAACAGGCTTAATGATTACATCTAATTGGTAATATTAGATTAACCAATATATATACATTTATATACATATTATTTATATATATCTTTAAAAATAAATGTCAATCAAAAAATAAAAATGAATTCAATAATACCTAATTTAAGACAAATGCTAATATTACAAGTTCACTACCAAACTAGATTAGATTACCTAAATTGGCATGTAAATATCAGCTCTAGAGAAAAATTGCTTGTATGGATAAGCCAAGTAATCGAGCAAGAGCACCAGAGCATAAGCGTGTTTCATTTGTCAGCTCATTTGTTCGATCAGCTATTGTCCATACTTGACAAGTCCAACTATTTGGTTGACAAATCAATGTTGCAATTAATTGGGACTAGCTGTTTGTTCATAGCCTCAAAACTAAGAGATATCAAGCCACTAAGTTCAATTAAATTAATTGAATATTGTGATAATATGTTCAATCTGAGGCAATTGCTTGAGTATGAACAGTTTATTTTACACAGTTTAAAATGGGACACTGAGAGCCCAACGCCAAGTGATTATTTAGATATTATTATTGACTATATAAACAGAAAAGATCTCGTCCATTATATCAACGACGTGTTTAATACACTGACAGTCAGATGTAAGATTGACCAGCAGCTGTCGGTCTATTCGCCTAGTACAATAACATTTTCCTGCATACAATCAATTCTAAAGCGATTAAATCTAGTAGAAACAAAAAAGTGTATAGATGATTTAATGATTGCATTAGATCTGGATATAAATGAGATAAACAGTCTAGTTAAGGTAATGGACACTATGATGCCAGAGATCAAACCAAATACCATTTTAGCTAGCAACTTGTTTTACTCAAGCGCACAGGATCTTTTGGATTTGGCTGTATTCAAAGATTTCTTGGACGAAGAACTTTTTATTGAAAATTCTATATACCTAAATGATTCGGACAGTGATAAAAGTGACTTGACCAAGTCTTTTGATGATTCATATAACATTTTACTTACACCACCAGCGATTAATTTTCATCATATTCAAACTTTTTAATATTTGGTTTATATTTAAATTCAAATTCCGTTTTTTCTTTATTTCAAACAGTATTATATAAATAGATAAAAATAAACATTTATAACTATCTTAGATTATTTAATTTAGTATTTTTAAAATTAGTTAAATTTATTAACAAACTTAAGAGAAATTAGTTAATAAATTAAAATGGGTCATTGGTTATAAACCTCAATTACGAATTATATAAAATCTTTTTTTTTCAAGTTAATTTTTCTTTTATTATCATTTGAATTGGATTGTAGTTCATAATTCTTCTCAGGAATCCTAGTTTTAATTGTTACTCTTGAATAATTTTAAGAAAATATATTATGCGCCACATAAGTCTTCAGATATTCTATAAATCATATAAGATAAAATCTAAGGAAAATTGCATTTTCGCTACTGTTCAAATTTAAGTAATTATTTCAAAGTTAATTAGATTTAGAATTTTAATTTGGTTACAAAAGCAATTGTTTCAAATTTATATAATAACCAAATTCCAGCAATTACGTTAACAAAAGTTTTAACTTTAAAGTAAAGATAAATATTTCGAGTGTAACAAAAAATGACACTTAAACATAGAACAAGTCTTCAAGATAAATTATTATTACCTTTTAAAATTAAAAAAAAAATTATTTTTTAATGAGGCAAAGCTTTGGTTGGTTTGAATGGAGATTTAGTCGTTACTTAGAGCCAATTGATATTGATTTTGAATAATTAATATAAAAACTAAATGAAACTAATTATGAAGGTTTAAATAAGAAATATTTGAAATAATTTTCTAATTTAAGAAATTAGAATAAACTAGATTTATGAAAAAGGAGCACTTTTTTAGAAACGAGCCATTTAGATGATTTTTTATATACACAAAAACTTGAAATATATAATTTTTGATCATTTTAAGAATCATACTAGTTAAGCGCACTAGACTGAAACGAAAGATGTGTTCATACCATCTACCATCTAATTATATTGAGTATTTAGTATAATATTAAGTGAACGTGTTTTATCAATATAAAATTTCATTTCTATCAATTAATTTTTTTTCTTTTTTCTACCTTTAAAGCACCAAAAACCAACACATTAAAGCCAACAAAACATAATAAACAAACAATATCTTATCAAAATTTAACCAAGTGGTTGAAGGAAAGGACTAAGTTCCATTCCAACCAGCCAAGGCACTACCTAAACCAATTTTAAACTAAACAAATTAATAAAATAGCAAATATTAAGCTTTGATTTTGAAAAATTAGCTTTCTTTTCATACTTAATGATCATTCGGAAAAAAAAATATATTTTTATATATTTTGAAATTATATTATTTATTTATTTATTAAAAATATAGTTTGGGAGAAACCTAGGCAGTTTGGAATGGAGTTTAGTCCTTCCTTTCAGTCCAATATGAGGAGATAGATTTGTTAATTTTTTAGTTAATTAAAAATAAAAAAAAAGGATTGATTTAGGTTGATGTTATATGCGTTGGATTTCTTCTTTTACTTTTTGGAAGAGGTCAAAAGGGGTTATAAATCTTTGTTGGGAATTTGAAGATATTGACCTGATGTGCTGTTCAAGATCGCAGTTTATTTGTTTATGGTTGAGCCTTGTAGAGACAAATTTTTTAAACAGTTTATTGAACCGATTTTCGAGTCTTGGTGTATGTAAGTTGTACGGGTTCTAAAGGGGTAATATTTGATTGTTTTGAGTAGTCGGTTTTGGAATTTTTGACAGTCTGATAATATTTTTTGAGTAGATGTTGTGAACAGGACGAACGAGTAATCAAGATTGGAACGAATGAGACTTTTGTAGACGGTGATAGCTAGGGCGGTTTTGTTTTTAATTTTTAAGCTTTTGGTTTTTTTTATTAGATTTGCCTTTTTTACTAATTTTGTCGATAGATCGTCCAAATATTTTTTGAAACTGAGTTTTGGATCGAGTATGTGGCCAAGAAAGCGAGGGAAAGGTTCCAGCGGGATGTTGCTATTTAAACGTAGGTTGAGTTTATAATTAACTTCATAATTTTTACGATAGCCTGCAGTTGTAAACACTGTATAGATTGTTTTTGAGTCGTTGATTTTTAAGCCTCAAGTTTTACAGAAGTTTTTGATTATTATTATAGCTTCTTGTAATGTTTTCTCCATTTTTTTTAGATTATTTGCCGAGTACCAAATGGTCAAGTCGTCAGCAAAGAGAGCTTTTTGAATCGTTCCGGGGAGATTGTTGATGATGTCGCTAAAAAAATTTGAAAAAAGTGTAGGGGATAGGCAGCTGCCTTGAGGAGCTCCTGAGTTAATATTGAAGGCATTTGATCTTGAGTCTTTGTATTGAACAAAAAATTGACGATTGTTAAGGAAGCTGTAGATCCAGTTATAGAGACTTGCGTTAAATTTTAATGATTTGAGTTTGCTAAGGATTGCTTTGTGGTTTATTTTGTCGAAAGCTTTTTCGAGATCGAAGAAGACTGCACCTGTTTTCATGTTGTTATTGAAGCCATGAATGATTGGGTTGTAAAATCTGAGAAAATGATCGTGTGTACTTTTACTTTTTCGGAAGCCTGATTGGCATGCTGGGATATGGTTGTTTTTTTCAAGCCAGGTTAATATTTTTTCCATCCATTTTGCGATACAAGAAATTATATAAAAATATAACATATTCTATATATTTTTTTTCCTAATAATGATCATAATTGTGGTGATAGTTTGAAGTGTGTAGCTTGAAAAATGAAATTCGCAGAAATTAGTTAATTATATTAATTATTTAGTTCTATTTAATTTAATTGTAATTAATTAAGGTGCAAAAATTTGATTTTCGGCATTTATTGTTTTTTAGAAAAAATTTTTCGATTGGTATTAACTTCTTATAGTATTAATTTCTTATTTAAGGATTTAGTACTAATTTCACAGTATTAAATTCATTTAGTACTAGATTACAGTCGATCCAACATTATTTTCGTAATTTAAGAATTAAAGATGTGTTAACCAACAGCCTTTTCAAGACCCTAACTAATAATTTTTAGCTTGCATCTTTCATTCTTTATCTTTAATTCATGCACGATTTAAATTTTTCTCATATTCTTTATAATAATCTATAAGCTCGTTTAGTTATTGAATCAAGTCGCGTTGGAAAGCTAGAAGTCTTTCTAGTTTTAGTATCTAGTTTTAATTGCAATTTAAACAGTAAAGAACAATTCATTATTTTTATTCAAGTCCCTATTGACATTAATTTGCATTCAATCATTGATTTTTGACCAATTCAGTCTTTAAATCCAATAATAAATTGCTAAAATGCTATTCAAATTTAAAATTATTTATTTTCAAAAAAATCTAAATAAAATACTCTTAATTAAAAATGGAGAAAAAAAAATCCAATAAGCTTATTATAATCGTTGTCATGCAATAATTTTGAATAAAAATTAAAAAAAAAATTATCTCTTTACTATCTCTTGCCTATTCATATAAAACTTTGTCTAAATCTCGGTCGAATTGGTAATATGCTGTACAATAGGTAGCATACCATGTAATTTAATACACTTGGATTTGAAATAATTGTCCGTATCAGGATCAACAACCAGCAAACTTATCTGCTTAACATTCACAAACGCCTGATAAATTCTGTCGAGCAATTGCTGCTGATTTTCGTTTTCGACATTGATGCCATCAAACTCAACTATCCTGTCGCCCTTTTGAACACTGGACGCGTAGGCAGGTGAATCTTTGTCAACGCGGTTGATTATGTGCGCATAGCTGGTCGACTGTGAGCCGTTTAGTGGCCTGATCAACATGCTCTCGATGCTGAAGCCGAACGACTTGGAGAATGGAAATAGTCGAATGCGACACAAACGCGGCACATATCTGTGATGATTTTTCAAGTAGTCAGCATAGGCAAATGTGTTCGGGTTGTCCGAGTTGAGTGTGACCAGCAACTCGTTCTCCTTGAGCCAGTTGTAGCAAAACTCGCTCACCACCAGCAATTTAACATAGCCGTTTACTTCGTACGAAGTTTTTATGTAATGCAAGGCCTCGTCCCACGACATGTGAAGAGTGCTGCGGCCATTTATCTCCACTATCAAATCGCCGGCTTGCACGCCCGCTATGTACGCCGGCGATTTGTAATTGACTATGTTCACGCGCACATAATTTGGTATTATGTTACTGGTGCTCTTAACCTGTACACCGAATCCAATGTTCGACTCTTGTTTGTATATGGTACACAATCTAGGCACTGGTCTTAGTATGTTTAGCGAGTCGGCTGTAGGCGGCACGCTCTCATACACATGCTTTTTGTTATTGAAATTTTTTGAATAGTGATCGGTTAAATCGGGCAACGACCTTGCACTTTCAACACTAGTATACGTTTGATTAAAATGCTCATTTGAAATCACGTGCTCTTCGCGCAATTCAGGTATTATGCTCTGATTGGCGTAATTTATGGCCATGCCCGGATAGACCAGCAATTTAAGCCTTGACCTGAGCTTGGCATCGTTGATCAATTGAACAACTTGTTCAAATGTTCTAGTCGATACGTCCATGCCGTCCACTTCGACTAAACGATCGCCAGGCTTAAGGCCCGAAAAACACGCTGGCGAATACATGTCAACAGTGTCGATAAAATAGTCGCCTATTCGTCTATTGGCGCTTATTTTGGTCACTAGGTCAAAGCCGAACTCCGAATCGGTCGGATTGGCCGATGTCGGATCCAAAATTAGAGTACACAAACGCAATACTTTGCCATCGGCGGTTATGTCCACTGCCGACCGGCTCAAATTCGAGTAATTTGAACGCAGTGTCGAATTAATTGTCTGATAGAGTTTGTTATTAGTATGGTGATGTTGTTGTTGTTCTTGTTGCTTTAATGTGGACGATTGAACGCACTCAATGTCAAAGATTTGGCCATCCCTGTATATTTTATTCTATAAAATAAAAAAAAAATTTAATTTTTTACTTAGGGATCCATCTTCAAGGATATATTAGCCTCATGCTGTAAATTTTTTGATCCGATTTGATTTTTATTAATTTAAATTTAAGGTTGTCCATGCTGTACAGCCATCCAAATTAAAAGAGAATTTGCTGATTAAAGTTAATATGTGTAACAGGAATAGTTTTTAAATTGATATCTTTTTAAGTAACTTTTTATAAATAAATAAATTTTTTGATTATATTAAAGATCTCGTTTCATGATTCACAAGTTTTTATTTAAATTTTTAATAATTATTCAATAAAAATATGTATTAAAAATACTTGTATTTAGAGACAAATTGTGAATTTAAAATAAAAATTAGATTTTTTTTAAGATTTGAGCTTCTAAATAAAAGTATAAACATTTTTTTAATGATACCATGTTTATCTAGTCGTATTGTGCGAATTTAAACTAGGAAAATATTCAAAATTTTAAGTGCACTCAAACTAGACTTATTTATTGAAGATATTAAGAGATGGTTTGTGCAAGCTTATGGATAAATTTCTTATAGAAACACTTAAAATGTCTTTTTAAATCAAATATGTGTCATATTTTTGTCTAACAGTAAGTAAAAATGCTTAACTCTTAAATGCTTTGATTAATGGTGAAATTTTTAATGGTTTTTCGGAACCACTTTACATTATTTAATTTATTATTAATAGTTCCATTTTATAATAAATCAATTATCTATTTGTTCATGGTTCTAATTACATAATGAAAAAATAGCAAAATAGTTTGCAAATGTTAATCATGTACTAAATGCACATTCATTATTTTTGTTGATTGCTTACGATAAACAAAATCAATTAACAAATCACAATTCCCTATGGACTTTAAATGATGATCTTTAAATAATCGCCTTTAAACATAAACTTAAATAAATAAATAATTATATATATTGATATCCTAAAAATAAATGTCAACCTAAAATAATAATGGATTCAATATTACCAGATTTAAAACAAATTCCAATTTTGCAAGCTCATTACCAAGCTAGATTAGATTACCTAGATTGGCATGTAAATATCAGGTCTAGAGAAAAATTGCTTGTATGGATAAGCCAAGAAATCGATCAAGAGCACCAGAACATTTTTGTCCATACTTAAATGAATCGGACAGTGATAAAATCCATTTTACCAACTCTTTCGATGATTCATTTAACTTTTTACTTAAGCTACCAGCTATCAATTTTCAACATACTCATACTTTTTAGTTTGTGGTTTATTACATTTAAATTTAAATTCTGTCTTTTCTTTACAAAACACTATTGTATAAAAAGATAAATAAATATTTATCAAGATTTAAGATTTATTTAAAATTTAGTATACAAGATTTAAATTGTAAATATTCTTGTGATTAAAATTTAATTAAAGATATAAAACCAATTAATTACAATGGGTGATTGGCTATTTACCTCAATTAAGAATTGTTTTTTGTTAAAGATCTTTTAACATAAATTTTTTTGAAGTTTATGTAATCAACAATTTTATCTAATGAATAATAAGTAATCAATAGCAGAGTAAAATTTCTCATCAAATTTCATTTTTAAATTTGATCAGAGCATTTTTAAAATGCAAAATAGTTTCAATTTTTTTTAAGTTATGAATTTTGTAAAAAATGCATTGAAATTTAATTGCCCATTTAAAATTTGTTAAATTAAATTTCAATGCATTTTTTCACTTTTCTTAATCGATCAGTTTTTAAAGGAGAGAAAAATCTAGAAGCTTTTAGTATTTTTTGATTGTTATTTGAATATACAGCTTGATAGTCATTAGAAAAATTTAAAGGAAATATAAACTATAAAATAAACATGTTATACAAAATTTACCAAAGCTGAAATTCGAAAAAATTATGAGAAAATATATGAAATAAAATTAAAAATCAGCAGCTCTCAGATTCCTCTCGACCCAAATTCAAAATTCCTCCGCATAAAATTATATCCAAAGATCAATTAAAACCAACATTTTGAAAATTATTAATTCAAAGCAATTCTCAAAAATTAACTAAGTCTAAATAACTTTTTTTTATGATTTTGCAATCATTAGGATTGGAAAGAATTACTTTATATCCTAAATAAACCTAAAATTGAACACTAAGCCTAATGCATATTTTTTGGTTAAATTAGACTTAAGCAATTTTTTTAGAATTTTAATTTGGTTAAAATTGCAATTCTTTTAAATTATTATAATAACCAAATATCAACTATTACATAAACTTTATTATAAGGAAAAATATTTCAACTGTAACAAAAAATGCATTATTTTCCTTTTAAGCATCTTGAAGTTGATGATCAATTCAAAGAGTTTATCTTTAGATATTAGATTTAATATTTCATTCAATATGAATCGTCTTAATTTAACACGTTTTACATCTTATGTAAATTAGAAAAGAAATTGGAAAATGAAATATTATGAAAATAGTTTATAAAATTTTCTCATTTAATTTTAATTTCTAATTTTTTTTAAAAGTTAATTAGTAAGTTTTTATTTCAAAAATTATCATATAAAGCGTGTTAAATTAAAACTACTCATATTAAATTATAGATTTGCACATAAAAAACTTAAAATCTTTTAGCTTATTTTCACCTTGGTCATTTGATGGAAAGATGAAATACCTAATGGATTAAAAAAAAAACAAATAACTAAAGCCTAAAAATTTAATGAAATGATTTTGTGTAAATATACAAATTTTCTACTTGAATATTTAAGAATATTATTTAAATTTTAACAATAAAAATTCGAATTATAATTTTTGATCATTTTAAAAATCACACTTTTAAAATCCACTAGACCGAAACAAGATAAATATTCAAACCATCTTCTATCTAATAACCAAGCTGTAATTACATAGAATTATATTTGTCATTTGTTGAGGTCTTGTCGCCTACAAGTTTCTAGAATTGGATACAAAATTATTTATGATTTTTTATTTATGAGAAATGAGGAAAAGACAGAAAAATTCTCAATGATGGAAGTCTATTGGTGATGGAAGTGGAAAGATAAAAATGAAAATAAAGGGTGGTGCAGTTGTTGATCCGGACACTAATCTGCAGGACGAGGCTCATGTTTTACTAGAGCAAAGTACAAAAGATCCTTATTCCGTCGTACTTGGATAAGTTGATATAAGTAGAGGAACTAATTCGTATTATAAGATGCAGGTGATTGAACATGATAAAAGATCCACATTTTATCTGTTTCGAGCATGGGGAAGGGTTGGAACTTCAATTGTAGGAAACAAGCTAGAATATTTTCTAAACAAAAATGATGCAATAGATTATGGTGTTGAAATTCCACAAGGAAAAGGAGTTGATTCCGGAGCAAAAGGATCATTATTGCTGTATAATGAATTTATAGGTTATGATGTTAACCAAATAAAAATGAGATATTTATTGAGAATAAAATTTATCTATAGATGTTAAAAAATCCAATTGAAAAAAGTTAAATAAATGCAAAATTATTTATTTAAAAATATATTTAAATTTTTTTTCAAATAAATATAAAAGATGAAAGATATATTTAATTCATTTAAAAAACTTGATTGAATGAAGACGGTTTATATGATATTAAGGTTCAAACAATATTGGTTAGAAAATTAATGTAGATTTATTAAGACAATATTTTGTATAAGAACAAGGTAAAAAAGATAATAATTGATGATTTTTCTCGCTGAATTCGAATTTAAACTGGTTGAATTCAATAAAGAAGAAGAATTTGTGAACAAATTGGTAGAACTAATAAATGTTGAATTTTTGACACCAGAATTAGTTGTAAATGATGTTTCTTTATTCAATGAAGTAATTTCAGTAGAAGTTTCAATCACAGTGACAGAAACTAGCGAAAAAAAATGATTAAAAAATAAAAAAATAAAATAAATCATTAAAATTACTTGAAAAATCCGAATTAACTTCGAGAGAAAATCCTGATGCTGTAGCAGTGGACTGGAGATCGGATTCTTTGGCTTTTAAATTGCTAAAAATAGTATCAGCAAAGTTGTTTATACTCTGTGTGTCTTCCAGGGTAGTTCTTATTTCAACATTAACATAAAAAAAGTTTCCTTCGCTGAAATTTAAAAAAAAATATCGTAAGTATAATTATGTAAACATGAAAAATTATTACCTAGTTGAATAAAGAAATGAATCCTCACCCGTAACACTTTTTATTTGGGCCTCCAAAGCAGGATATTCTTTACCGTCAATCAAAAGTACTCTTGAATTTGAACGACTAAGTTTGAAAATTTTTTCAAGAACAACTT
>JAESIW010000207.1:1927959-2004305 GCA_016802295.1 Brachionus rotundiformis
GCTTCATGACAGTGTTTCTGTCACTTGAGTTGTTGATGGGCTTGCCGGCTATTTCCAGTATGCGGTCATAGTCGCGCAAGCCGCCCAAATGAGCGGGCGAGTTCGGCTCGACGTTCTTGACAAAGCAGCCGTTGTTTGTGTAGGCTACGTAAAATCCGTAGCCGTCGTACTTGGGCCATGTGAGCAAGTGGCACAGACGCGGCTCGCTCTCTGGTTTGCTGTTGCCCTGGTGAGGTATGTTCGGATTGAACAACGGGCTTTGGTAGTTTTTTAGCATTACGCTGCCTGTTTGCTTGCCAAAGTCCACTTTTTTGCCATACTTTTTCCTAAACTCATCTATGTAGTCGGCGTTGATGACCACCAGCTCGATGCGTTTGTCCCGCTTGAGACAATCGCGGATGAGCTTGAACACATAGTCGAACTTTTCGTACTCTACGTGCCGGTTGTTGACCCTGATGATGAGGTCGTTGGGCAGGACGCCGGCGTAGTGGGCCGGCGAGCCGAGCTCCACCTGCCGGATCAGGTTCGTCGGCTGGCCCTCGACCCTGTTGCTCTTGAGGATCAGGCCCAGGCCGTTGTACGTGCTCCACTCGTTCATCACGCATCTGCGCAGCTCTGTCCTGTCGCTGACAATGACAGGCGTTTGGCTTGGCTCGCTTAAAGATGGCATTTGGCACTCTTGATTCTCTCCTTTAATTTACTTTATATATTTTTTAATTTTAATAGTTTTTTTTTTTGGCAATAGTTTAACACAAAGAAAGCTACAATCAACCCATAAGGTTTCTCTGTTAATTCATTTTTTGTCAGCGCTTTTGTTCGCTCAGTGTTGTGGTATCCAAAACGAATTTCGACAAGGCAGTTTACTCACACCAATCACTTGCACACACACATATAAAACTATTTTTTTTTTATTTTTTTTAATTTTTATAAAATTATATAAAAAAATTTTTTTTTATTTTTTTTTTTTAAATCTAAAACCTTTTAAGAAAAAATAAAATTGTTTTTTAACTTTTGAATAGAGTATTTTATTTTTTGTGTTTTATTTTATTGGCAACTTGGCAAAAATTAATTTTCTAAGGTAGCTCAAGAAGTGTTTATCTTGTTCGGATATTCGCCCACCACCACCACAATTTAGAATAAAATAAATAAAAATCGAGAAAACTTTTCTTTAATTTAATCTCAAAAATAATTAATTATAACTTTGGAATAGTTTGTTGGAACATGGAGAGTGTAGTGAGCTGATGACATTATGATCAAATGTTAGTTAGGCGAGATACTTGATCTAGATTAATTGGGCTCATTTTTACCTACAAATTTTAGTAGAAAATTTATTCTAAGCTTTGGGAAAAACAAAAAAACAAAAATAGATATGTTAGACCGAGTGCTTGGTATCTCGCTAAGATCTCTGCTACTTTTCTATAGACTATCTTGGAAATACTTGAAAATACTCCACTAAGAAAACAAGATACTTGGCCATGTGAGCTTTAGTTTTAATTTAAAAATTTCAAGATAATAAAAAATAAAATAAATAAAATCTTAAAAAAATTTTTGCTCTATCAAAGATATAGTGGTTGTCTGTTTGTCAAATGATTAAAAACATTTTTTTTCCTAATTGCATTTTTGAACAAATAATAGGATATTTTTTAAATCAAATTTTAGGAAATAATTAAATTAATCCTCACAAAAGAGAAAAATTAATCTAAAAAAAAAAGTATTTTTTGTTCACTACACATGGCTACATTGCATACTAACAAATTATCACTACTATCTTTTTTAAATTTTTACTGAGGTCTCGAAGATTTAGTTTTATTTTTTATCTAAACTAATATTAAAAATTTAAATTTAGTCAAATTAGGATTTAATTTTTAAAACTTAGAGTGCTATTGTTAAATTTTGAATTTATTCTAAACCAAAGTTTTATATTCTTTTAAATCAAGATTAAAACTAGGCAAACAAATCTGGATTTTACTATTAGCTAACTTGTTGTAAGACCCAGATAGGTAGTTTTTCTAAAAATAAGAGTCAAATGAGCTTGGTTTAGGTAAAAGCAAAAGTGAAAATTGATACAATTTGTTTATAACTCCCAAAACAAATTTCTATTTGGTCACATATTTTTCAACATCGTGCTCAAAATTTACACTAATTGTTTGACTTTGGGCAATATTTATCAAAAAATTGAAATTGACCGAATAAGCCTCTTAAGTTTCCTGTCCACTATTTATTTCAACTGTTCAATTGACCAACTATCATGTCTAGGCCAATTAGCCATCAAATAGACTTAACAATCAATCGTGATCTATATCATTTGAATACTAAAATATGGAAAAAAAAATTCATTTACGATTACGTAAAAGCTCACCTAGTAGTTTGGGCCGCTTAAATATTTAACTTATGTATTATTTTAATCGATTTATTAAATTTTCTAATCTAAAAGAGTTAAATTTCAATTTGGAAATAAAATGTCACTTTTCTTTTCTATTAAATTGAGTTTAAAAGCAAAAAAACTTAGAAGAAAATTTTACCTGAGTAAGTTTTATACCTTAATATTCAAGTATTATGTTACATATAAAATAAATATTTAAAATTGTTTATTTACTCTTAAAATATAATTAATGATTTAAGTTACTACTTTTTTTTTTTAAATTAAAATAAAAACTTGATCAGGTCACTAGGAAAGACGCCACTCTACCTGATTAAAATAATCCAACATTATTATTTGTAGGAATTCGACGCTTTTGCATGATTTGGACACTGGAGATTCTACTTTGATTAATTAAAACAAAAATTCTACAAATTAAACAAAACAAAAACTTAATTGCATGATCTAAATTGCTGCCTATTTCAAGATTCTCCCTAATTGATCGAGTGAAGCTCCAAAATTTCAAAATTTTTCTAACCTGTTTTTAGAAATTAGACCCTGCGACAATTGTCGTATGTGAGTAGTTCTAGCTTTATTATACACTTGGTTACTGAACCAACAGTAAATTTGATTTAACAAATTCAAGAACCAATGTCAGTAAATTATGTTTAAAAAAATAAATTTTATTTTATGCTTTTAAATAAATCACTTTTTAACAAAAAAAAATAAAAAACTATTTTGATCTTCAGGTAAATTTAGGCCTATACACAAGCTTAACTAAATATAGGTATTTATTTGAAAATAAAAATAAGATCTTTAAATATTTCATGTAGTTGCTAAAATAAACATAGATAATGATTGAATATTAAACTTATTAGCGATCATGTCCAAAATAATTGATCCTTTGACAAAAATTTATCCAAAAATAAATTTTAAAAAATTTACAAATTTTGGTTTACTCTACCTAGAATAAATATTTGAATGTTTACAGTTGTCTATTCAAATGATTAGATTTTACCTAAGTGTTTTTAAACTGGAACATTCGAAACAAATTTTCAACTAATTATCAATATTTTATGTTAAATTTAAATTAAAAAAATTGAAAAAAAGCTCTGTGCCAACAAAATGAATAGAGGCGATGCTTGAAAAATCAGAAAGACATAATTTTTTATAATAAAATGCAGTTTGTTATTTTGAAAATTATTTTTTTTTTTAAAGAAAGGTAATTTTTTAATTTTATTTCTATGATTTTCCAAATGGAATTTTCATGAGACACAATTTTAACAACAAAAAAAAACCGATATTCTAATTAAATTTGTATGTCAAAGCTATTTTTTACGAATTTCATCAAATTTATTACCATTAAAAAATAAATCAATTGAATATAGTGAAAAATTATATCTATAGAAAATTTTTATTATTTTCATTTTTTGTAAAATATTGAATTATTATTTAAAAACTGTAGAGGGGATGTAGCTCAAATGGTAGAGCGCTCGCTTAGCATGCGAGAGGTACCGGGATCGATACCCGGCATCTCCAGGCCGTGATAGTATAGTGGTTAGTACTTCTCGTTGTGGCCGAGACAACCCAGTTTCGAATACTGGTCACGGCATATTTTTTCAACATAAATTTGTTTTCATTAGTCTAAAGTTAAAAAGATATTAAAAATAGATCTTAAAAATATTAAAACAAGGATTAAAACTTAATCAATGAAAAATATATATTTTTTTTTTAATTTAAATTTCTTTTTAAAATGGGACATAAAATTTATTACGATATGAAATATTAACAAATTCATTACACTTTGATTATAAGTATATATTTAATTTTTTATTTATATCAACACTTAATCCAAACAATATGTTATTTGCTTTTAATTATATTTCATTTTAATGATAGTAGAGGAACTATCTTTTGCAAAAGGGAGACATAAATACTTGTTTATTTTTTTAATTCTAAATATTTTTAATCTTAGAATGAAATTTTTTGTCTCCAATTAGTAAAAAATAACAATTCTGTTTATATAAATAAATGATTTGAAATATCAAATAAATTTTAACAAAAATTTTTAAATAATTTTAATAAATAGAATACTTGAGAGAATCGATTATTAAAAAACATTTCTAAATTAATTTTAAATTAAAAATTATGTTCAAAGAAATTAATTTTCTATAATTATTAAAATTATCTAATAGCTCTCTTATTGAGTGATAAAAATTATAGCTTTTAAATATATATATCATCACTATTTTTAGAATTACGAAATTAAACTGATAAAAATTATATTTGGAAAGAATATAAATGTTGTTCATTAAACCAGATTACAACTTATCATCTTAAATTGGAAAAAATCACAAGAATCATAAAAATGAAAAACAAGGCTTACATACCTGATGAAAATGAAATTGTTCAAAGTCAAAAGGCGCCTTACACTCTTTCGGAGCCAGTTGTAGTGACCCCTCAGAACATTAATGGTCAAGATTTTACTTGAAAAAACTAATTTAAAAAAAATTTATATAAAAATTTTAAGATTTGGAAAAAGGCACTGTAGCTTCTACCAGTTCACAGTCAGGTGATAAATGGGGAGATTTCGAATCGTTGAATGACAAAGTCATACGGATAAAATTCATTCGAAAAGTTTATCTAATTCTAACAGCTCAACTTATTTTTACTTTTGGCATTGTATCAATATTTGTTTTAGTGTAATTATGTTATATTTTTATATATTTATTTAAAATTAATTTTAAAAAAAAGTGACTCGGTCAAAAAGTTTGCACAATCTTCCATTGGTTTGTATTTTTATTTAGTATCATAGTAAGAATTCGAAATATTGATTTATCTTTCCTGTTTATAATTAAATTTTTAGTTGTCTTTTTGTAACATGCTTGATAATTTCTATGTGTGCTTCTGGACTGCGGAAAGTTCCATACAATTACATACTTTTGGGATCAATTGTAATTAAAAAGCTTAAAATTAAATAAATTTATTTATCTTGAAGCTGATTTTAAGACAGTTAGTATGACTTATATGATGTCGATGATTAGTGCTTACCACGATACCCAGATTGTCTTCATTGCAATCGGTATAACCATGTTCCTAACTCTGAGTATAACTGTCTTTTCCATGCAAACAAAATACGACTTTACTCAAAATTGCTGGTTCGTTTTGGTTGTCTTGTCGTATACTGTTCTGGGTTTTGGTATAGCATGTATTATATACCGGGATAATATAATGATAGCTGTTTATGGCGGTCTAGGTGCTCTTATGATGTCCTTATTTTTGGCTTTTGATACCCAAGCTTTAGTAGGCAATAAAAAATACAAATTCAATCCTGAGAACTATTTTGATGCTGCATTACAATTATATTTAGATATCTGCTATATATTTTTATATATTTTACAAATGCTCGGCAAAAAATAATTTAATTTAATTTGCTAAGAGAATTTTGTTTTCTTTAAAGATTATTTTTAGTTTTAATTATATTGATTAAAATTTTAGATAATATTATAAAAATAAATACATCTAATAACAAGTTTTTGTTCAAATTTATACAACTAAAAAATGAATCAACAATTTTTTAAATTTTAAAATTTTTTAAAAATGGTCTGGTCGCCAGATTGACATTATTTTCAATTACTTTAATTGTTTTTATTGATAATACAATTATTTTAGAGATGAATACTTCTCTAATTGCATAATAAAAAAATTATTAATTTATGTTCATTAAAATTATTTATTTTAATTCTAATTTTAAAATAATTTAATATGTTTTTTCTTCAAATATAGCACTCTTAAATTTTAAAAAATGTTTCTGAAAATCGAAGATTATCTTAATCATGTCTTAATCAATTTGTTAATTTTTTTAATTAAGTTAGTTTCAAATTATCCACGAGGAATTTTTCATTCTAAAAAATTAATATGTTAAAATAATAGCAGTTTTTAAATAGATTAAAAGCAATTTTTTAATATGAAAAAAATATATATCTCAATAATTTATTATCAATATTGAGCAACACGTATCTGAACAAAATATTGAATTTTTTTATTTAAAAGTTTGTTTTTTAACCAAATCTAATTGTAAAAATTAAATTATTCTCCTTTATTTAGCATTAAGTCTAGATTAAAAATTAAAATCAACACAAATTGGCCTATTTCAAAATTTACCTAAACATATAAATTGTTGTTAGGCAAAATTAAATCTGATTTAAAAATTATTTTAATTATTACATAGTAAAACTAAATGGCTAATTTTAGTAGATTTATCACTCAAATAATATACAAACTTTAAGATTTAAGGCTTTAAATGATTCGTAAAATTATAGCGCCGATGATGTTTTAAATATTTACATAACTTAGGCTTATATATTTGAACAAAATATAATATAATGAATCATTTGATCCAAAGCAAATACAATATTTGTATCTGTTTTGTTATGTAGATAGATTAAGGTTACAATTGCATTAAACTTACTCTAGAATTACCCTATAATCAGATATGAAGAAATAACAAAAATTATTATCTAAAAACCAAAAATACTGAAGTTAAAAATTTTTTAATCATAAAACAGGGTCTATTTTAACTAATTAATTTATCAGTTAATGTTTACCAAGTCAAACAATTGTATCAAAACTGAAATAAACAAACCAATTTTCAAGGAAAACGCTGAAATTTAGTTTGTTTTTTATCATTTATTCTTGTGAATATTTCTTTATAGCTAAAGAATATATAAAAATACTTTTTTTATGAAAATTGAAATTATCAAAAACGCATGACCAAAGAATCTATAATCCAATTTTATGAATAGCAAGAAAAGCTACAATTTAAAGGTCCTGTTGTTAATTAAAATTAATAATATTAGATTAGATTTGGCTAGAAAACATCTAATTTCTTTTGCTCTTTCCAAGCAAGCAAACAACCAAGTACTAATTTGAAGTATAATTATAATAACAAAATAATTAATAAAAAACCATAATGTGGGTTTTTGTATATTTAAAAACTCATGAAATAAGATAACTAATAACCTGTTGTCGCCTATAAATAAAATTCTCTTAATTATAAAAATTTAATATATGTTAAGTTAATTATGTCACTGTCAAACAAAAAAATTATCTGACGCTCTACGAGTATTGGATCTGCTGACTAAAACTCTCGAATAATAATGTCAATTATTATCGAGAATAAAATCAAATATTTGTTTTAATAATCTAGAATTACATCATTCATCATTTAAGGTTATTGTTTTTTAAAAAATCATAATTTTTTTTAAAAAGATAAAAAAAAGGTAAACTTAACAAAATTTATTATTTTCAAATGTTTTACTCAAAATGAACAATTCTCTTCATAATTTGATTGATTTATCATTAGAGTCTGAGAACGCCACTGAGTCAACCTCTGATTTAGACTTTGTTAATAAGCTATCTCTTTACCTATCCAAGAGGCAGTCCGTAATCTGTAACCAAAATGTACAGGACGGTCTATTTAGCCCTAACGAGCAGAAATCACCTGCACAAGGTACACTTCTAATAGTCAAACTAATTTCATTACTAACCCTAATTGTGTGGTCTTTTTTTAGTTTTTAATTTTGGCTTTACTATGCTAGTAATTAATGACGGAATAATTAAATATTGTCGGACTAGACGGACAAAATTAAATAGCATAAATTAACTTTATATTAGTAAAAAAAAAAGAGATCTAAAAATAAAATTTGCATGTAAACAGCTGGATAATTTTTCCCAATTTGTAGCTACAATTTAATTATTTTGTTTTCCCACTAAACATAGAAAATGATAAAAATGAGTCTAATAGTGAGATTAGTGACATATCTAGCCATCAATTGAGCGATCCAAGAGCATCAGGCATTTCTAGGATAACAAAATATTTGTTGCCAAGATCAACCATTCTAAGTGACTCGTTTAGACCGAGTCGGAGATCGGATTTTTCCAAAGACTGTTCCGATCACAGCCAAACAGCTGCACCTATGATTAATGAGAGTGCATTGGACAAATTTGGATCCATATTCGGTCCAGATCAATCATCTAAGCTTATTTTTACCAATTATACCTATTTGAATAACGAGACCAAGTGCACCAATGACTCGGCGTCAAGTGAACCAAATGGCGAACAAATGGACTCAGATCAAAAGAAGAGAAACAAAATTGACGAGTATTACAATCTGGAAATAAAGCAAGCCAGTCTCATAAAATTACTGGCCGATTCGGTGCTTGTCAAGCTGAACAAAGCTAATGAGAAGAGCTCGCTGTGCGATCCGGATGACATTGGCAAAGTGTTTATTATAGTCTCAGAGCTGAAGCAGGCAGCTCTTCTGGTACATGACAGTGTGAGTGATTTGATTAAGAAACGATTGGTGGACGAATGGCAAGAGAAGCCCTACTTTGGTGACATATTGACCAAGTACTACAGATACTACAAGATTTACAAAGCGGTCTTGTCCAAGTACCCTAATGTCCAAATCAATTTGGCCAATTTGATGAAGAAAAAAAATTTTGCTTCTAATTTGAAAAAAATATTGGTAAAAAAAAACTTGGTTTAAAACCCTCCCTTGAAAAAATAATTAAACTTAAGGATGCTGAGGCTCAAAGCTTCGAAAATGTTAATCGTCTTGACATGCTTTTTGACCGCTTGGTCGATTATCCCAGACGCATCATCCAATTATTGCAAAGCTATGCGAAACTTTTGAACCAAACCACCGAAGAACATTCACAAATTAAGGAAATAATGAGCCTGTTTAATGAGATTTTTGAATCTTCTAACCAAGATTTGAATAAAATGATAAACTTTCAGCTATGCTATGAAATACAGTACACTTTTGAGCCGCCTTTAATGACCATAATTGACCATAATAGACAATTGGTGAAACAAGGTCCTATATTTAAAGTGGCAAAACGAGACGGTGACTTGCTTTTAAGACATTTAGCATTGGTAAATGCCCAAATACAGCACAATTATGGCACTATATTTTATTTAATCTTTTAATTTAGTTCACCGATATTCTTCTAGTATGCCATTGTGACAGAATTAAGCGCAAACTAGTGCTAAAGTACCAGATAGAAACCAGTACCATAAAGCTAGTGGAAAACTCAAGTCATTTTGACGAGCTTATGTTCAGGATCATAACTTCAGACCAAAATAACGAATTTAAGGCTGAGTATGAAATTTAATAAACTATTAATTTATTTATCAATTTATTTTTTATTTTTAAATTTTCTCAGTAAATTAAAAGATAAAGAAGAATGGATGAAAGCGTTCAAAAAAGTTAAAAATATAACAGCGACTAATTTTGAAGAGGTCGTTTTTACCCCTAATAAAGACCAAATTGGAGTAATTTTATTTTATTTTTATCTATCAAAATAAATAAGAGACACTCGAGCAATGGATAATAATTTTTTGGATTTTGAAAACAAAAGTTAAATATTTAATTAAGCTAGTTGATTAAGTGCAATAATTTAATTTTTTTTCGTTTAAATCTAAAAGCTCTTAAAAGTATATAGGATGAAAAAACTATAAGTTTTTAAAATTTTCAAGATTTGATTTTTAAAAAAATCTTTAATTATCTTTTATTAAAATTAAAAAAAAAAAAACAAAAATTTGATCATACTCATAAATTTTTTTATTAAAATAATAAAATTAATAAAGAGTAACTTCAGTAAATGACCCACGTTTGGTTATTTACGAAGCTTGGAGACAGTTCTATGTTCTATGTCTCTCAAACTTGTTTTTAAAACCATTATCTGTTCTAGATTTACGAATTTCTGCTGGAAGTTTGTTCCATCCTTTCAGCATTCTATTTGAAAAAAAGTTTTCTCTTCTTGTGGACCACTTCTAATTGACCGAGTCTGGCCAGTCTGCGTGAGTGAGTTAGCAGGCATGTTTGGATGAAACCAATTTAAATAGATTCTTAAAAATCTTTACAAAATAATTTTTGAGCATGATATTTAATTTTGATAATTAACTTCAATTTATCTAGTTTATAAAGCCATTATGAGTAAATTTTCAAATTTTATCATAGGTTTAGATAATTTTTGTCTTATCTATTTTATAAATTATTTTCTTTATACATCGCCTACAAGGCGTCCAATGAAATAAATAAATAAATAAAATAAATAAAATTAATCTAACATTTTAAAAAAAGACCATTTATCTTGCCATAAAAATAAAGATAAACTAATTAAGTTTTTATTAGAGTTCTTCTTTTTATACCGTAATTAACTTAATTAAATGCTCCCAACAAAATAGACTAATTCTAAAATATTTTTATATTAATCTAATTTTTATCAAAAATTATGTTTTGAAAGACTGTTCCACCTATATGGGTCAAAGATAGTGCTCAAACAAGCTGTTCAGGCTGTAGTGAAAGTTTTAGCGCTTTCAAGCGGCGACACCATTGTCGCACATGTGGCAAATTGTTCTGTCACGCGTGCTGTTCAATGTTCATTCCAGTGAAGTTTAACCAGTACCAAAAAAATATCCGAGTATGCAACGAGTGCTATACTCCTCTCAAAACCCAATACGAACGTCATTTGTCATCTGACCATCTTGTTTCCACGCCAACTAGCCCGAGCATGTTCAATCAAATCTTAAACACCGTCTGGTCCAAGTCAAGCAAAAGTATGAGTGAAATAGAAGTGAAAGAAAATGAGGAAATTGTCAATCCACCTGAAAATGAGGAAAAGAAAATTGAGTTAATTGATTTAAACGAATTGTTTCGGCCATCGTATGAAAAGCCAAGTCGCAAGGCAATTAGGTGTTCGTCCTCGAGTCGGTCGATCAAGACCGACTCGAACCACGAAAACGATTCCTTTAGTTCATTTACAGATGAGGAAACAATCAAGTCAGTCAACGGGTCTGATCAAATTTTGGACAAACAAGAAGTGAGTCAAGTTTGGAAAACTATGGAAAGAATTCAAAAACCTATCATACCCCCTAAGCCGAGACAAACAAGTTCGAAAACATCAAAAATTTTTACCAAGCGAGAGCCTGTTTGCCAAGAATATGGCTTTGTGAAAAAAGTTCAGCTAAACAAAGAGATTGAGAGCGAATCAGAGGACAGACCGGATATTTCCAAGATAGAAAAATGGGAACGCGTGTTCATTGTGCTTTTCTCGGACCAAACAATTGGCATCTGTTCAGGTCCAGCAGAGATAACTATGTGCAGATTGGTTATACCTTTGAATCATTACAAATTAAAAAGCTTGGATGATACTAGCTTTGAGCTGGAGAGAAGTGCCACAGATGGGGTAAATGTTTCAAATCAAACGTGTGCTACGAGCTTTAAGCGAAAAATTTTCGAGGCTAATTTCCAAATTATGTTCCAAAATAAAGAACTAAAGTAAATCATTTTTAATAAAAAAAATTTTATTTTTTTAATCTTTGGATTATTATCTAGAACAAAATGGTTTGATCTTATTTTGAGTGAAAAAAAGTAGAGCTTATTATTATTTTTTTGTTAAAAATAATTTAAATTTTAATAATTATTGTGTACATTTTAAATTGTTTTTTTATAAAAGAAAATGTGATAAAAATAATTTTTATACATTCGGATTTGGTATAATGTCGACCGAATTTTTCAATCCATTGAATATAAATAAAGTATTTTTTATTTTTATAAATAGGTTTTTAAAAAAGAATAAATTTTTACAATTTTTGACTTTTTTTTCTCAAAAATGTTTATTTTTTTATCAAATAAAAAACTAAAAATTAAGAAATTTTTTCCTTTAAAATTAACAAAATCCCAATCATTGAACAAAAATCTTCAAACTTCTTTTATCTTCCACCCCCGGTGGAGCACAAGGCGTTCACAGTTTCCTTTCATTCTACCCTATCCTTGGCAACAATTTCTGCTTGCCATGTAAGTTTTTTCAGGTCTTTTTCACATGTTCTCCTCTAAGCCATCTTTGATCTTCCAAAAAATGATAAAAAAAACTTAAAATTGGGTCTTGGGTTAAGACAAACTAGGATATTTTCCTAGAGCTAAAATTATATGCATTTTTAAATTTTCATATAATCATAAAATATTTCTAAATAAATTAAAGTAACTAGTTAACCAAGGAATAATCGTAAGAAATAAACCATCAGTTTTAAATGAGACAATGTGTAGAATGAAGATGATAGACAAAGTGAAAGGCTATGCCAGATCAGACCCGCCAGGTGTCATATTCATTATGTGCATTTTGGCTTTCACTTTGGTCCTTGGTTTGCTCGTGCAATTTGTTGACAATAACAAAATCCGTAACCCAGACGAACTTGACTGGAACGCCTTTGAACGCAAACTTGCCAATTTGGACTATTGCTTCAAACTACCCCAGACAGACACAAATATAAAGGAGGAATTTTTTTCCATTGACAAAACAATGTTAGAAATTATCTTTTAAAAATATGTATATATATATATTTTTTTTTAATTTTTATTCAAAAGCAAAAGTTATTCCTATCCAGTGACTTTTAGCATTGACTTGGAAAGCAATAGCACCAATCTGGATGCGGTTGAATTTTTTTACGGAAAAATAGATGGTTTTCTAATAGGCTTAGATAAAGGTTAATTGATATTTGTCTAAAAAAATCACATATTTATTTTCATAAATTTGTTTATACAATAGAAAAATTTGATGTAAATCTGAAAATAAGTGAAAAGAGCTTGCAGATTGAAAAATGTGCTAAAAATATTGTTGGTAATAAGTTGTGTTACAAATACATTGTTAAAGGCTGTATGACTTTTAGTGGTTTCTCAAAGCTTTTCCAAAAAACCAAGTCACCAAATTTGTGCCAAGAGCATGATAATACTTTTAGTGAAATAACCAGGGAGAAAACAAGCTCGTTTATTGCTTTTAAAGCAACGCCTGATTTGAACGATCAATATTGGTGTCCGAATACCTATGGACAAAAAGCCGAGACAATTTATAATCCAGACGAAAGTCTCATTCCTTTTATAGATTTGGTAAAATTACACACTAAAAATAAGATTTAAAAAAATAAATTTTTGTTTTTATTGTAGAAAGATAAAGAAATAATTAGATCTAATTTAAAAAAATGTATATATGCATTGTTGGTTTGGTTGATTTTTAAGTGTTCTGCTATTTTGTTAAAAAATCCCAGGAGTATCAGTTTAGTCCATTCGGTAATCATTGGCTTAAAAGTTTAGTCTTGAATTTGATTAGCAAGAGGTGACATAAAAATCTTGAGTATTTTTGGTTAGCTTAATGTGACATAGGCTATAAAAAAGCTTTGCTATGTGAGGATGTGAATTTTATGAAGAAGTACTTGCTTGGTCACAATTTTACATATAATATGCGCTATTTGCAACAATAAGACAAATTTTGTGTCGACAAAGTTAACTCGTCAAAATGTTGAAAGTCAAATACTCAATAACTTAATGTTTTACAGATTTAAAATTAGGATAGAAAAGTCGTATAATTGTGAGTTTGCATGTTTATTTATTTTTTCCAAAATTAAAAAATTACGTGTAAATTAACACTAGAAAGCCCAAGTTTTTTAATACCTGAAAAGCCCGTCGGGTCTTTCTGACCCGTTTTTCAAAAATCAAAGATTAAATGTTTAAATTCTTGTAAATCTTATTCAAAAACATAAAAAACTATTTATATTTTGAATCATGACATATCTTATACATTGTTCTTACAATCATCTTATGAAAAGATGTCCCAAAAGTCGTTTTTAAGTAAATTTGGACTTGTTCTCATTATACAGTCTTACTTGGCATTTTTTTCTTTCACTATTTATTGATTATCGGCATCTTTGAACAATTAAATCTTATGTTTAGAAACTTATTTTAGTGTAATTAGAACATATATAAGTTAAAGAAATTTTTTTTCTAATTTTTACAAGATAATCTATAAGCCGGGTCAGAAAGACGCGCCGGTCTTTTTAGTAATTTTTTTTTTCTAAAATATAACTTATTTATTCATTTTTATGTAGTACTTAGATCTAGAAAGAATTAAGTCAGATAAAAAAACTAAAAAAAAAATACAGTCTTTAGAATGGACAAAAAGGGTCAGAAAGACCCGACGGGCTTTCTAGTGTTTATGTGTACAGCTAATTGACGATTTAGATCAAAAATTTTTTTAACTTTTTTAAAATTGTTCAACATTTGTTAATACTTAGCCTTCCTTTTTCTTAATCAGCTGCATAATAATTGTAATGTTTACATTAGTATCCTTGGGCCCGTCTATCCGATCTCCTTGTAAGACGTATTGGAGCAGCTATTTATGCTCCTTTCTAACTTAAACGCTCATGGTCAAGTTAGTTAATTAAACCAGTGATATCGACAAAGATGTCGCTATATCACAATAATAACAATAAAACAATAATATAATAATATAAGCTACAGCCTAAGACCTGTTAAGCGAGACCAGATTCAGTCTCGTTTTGGTAACTATTCATTAACAAAAAAATTCAAAATCCAATTAAGAATAAAAACAAAAATAAAATTAAAACATTTACCTCATATATTATTATTATTATAAATATAATTTGGGAGAGACTCCCAGGCAGTTTGGAATGGAACCTAGTCCTCCCTTTCAGCCTCTTGCTTGAAGAAACATAAAAAAAAGTTTGAATTTAATATATCATATATCCTCATTACTTAAGTCCAGAACTAATTCGCAAAGCGTGAATAGATCACTAATTAGGAGCAAATTGGCCTACCAATTGCAACGATTTATAATAATTATGCTGGCACTGCTCCAGCTAGTTGTCATATCTTGCACTATCAAATAAACTAAACTTTTCTTATCATTTATCAAAATTGAATTAAATTCTTATATTTAATTTAAGGACAATTTATAATCTAATTGAGAGCTTAGACTCGCTGCTGCTTCGTAAAATTTAGTATTTTTTTTTTTAATTTTTATTCAAAAATAAATTATCAATAATTAAAATTTACATTTAATTTTCTTCACTTCTATCAAAAAAATTAATATTACAAAAGTTTTCATGAAAATCGACTCGTTTTTTAGCCGATTGAGCAAGGCCACCAGACACATTGTAGTTGGTCAAGGTCGATGTGCTTTTAGTCATTGACTGATTTACATAAGAAGTCAAGTCATAGCCGGACATTGAATTGCTCAAATAGCTATTGGACTTTTTCAGAATGCTCTTGACCCTTTCGGGCTTTTGCATGACAATCTCGGGCACAACAAAAGGCGATGTGCTGCGCAGCATTTTCTCCTCTTCTGGGTCCATGGGCCAAATCATGTTGGCAAAAGTTCTCTTTTTAATCGGAGCCACAGTAGCCACTGGTGGCGTCGATGTCAAGCTTGTCCTGTTCTTGAGCGTCTCATCCGCGCTCTTCTCCCTAAACTGGCTGCCTGCGCTCTCCTCAGGCTTCTTGTACTTGCCCTCAAATGTGTCCGAACTGGACAACAAATTCACTATTTGTGTCAATTTGTTATTAATTAGATTGATGTCATTGTTCAAATTGTTAATGCTCTCACTATTTGAAAAATAGTTGCCTGTGTAAAAATTGTTCAACGAGTCGGCTGGACTTACGTTCAGGGTCAGGGACGCGTGCTCTGATCTCCCTCCATAATTCAAAGGCCCGCCAGCACTCGCCGTCTTATTCACATTAATATTTGCTCCATTATAGCTGTACTCATTTTGAACAATTTTTACCGGCGGTGGTAGCCTATTGCCAAACTTTAAACTAGTCAAATTTGAATTTTTGTTCGGTGACACATTTGTACCAGCTTGTTCTACATGATTAACCTTTTTTGAATTTAAATTGTTAAACGAGTCAATGATGTCCTTGACTTTAGTATTAGTGTTTGGATTGGTAGCCTTTAGATCATTAGTGTCTGCAATGCCAGTCGAGCTCGATATGGACGCATTTCTCACCAAATTAGCTATTTTCCTATTGTCCAAATAAGGCTTTGATTTGCTCTCGTCCCTGAACATGTTAAAGTAGTTCGAGTGTGCTAAGTTTGTCGAGCAGTCATAGTTCAGTGTGTCCAGGTCGTTCATGGTCTCTGTGTTGTTGTTATTGGTGTTGTTGTTGAGTGACAAGTCTTCGATAAGCGTATTGGTGTTTAGGGTGTCATCGTAGTCATTGCGCGATGTTTCATCATCCCTTCTCTTCTCGATCACAGTCTCTATTTGCCTGTTCGATTCGGTCTCTTCATTTTCACTGCTCTCCGATATGTTGTTCTCGAAGTTGTTTGTCTCGTTAACTAGCTTTATGCGAATGTTTTTTGGATCGGCCGTAAACGGATCGTTTACAGCTGTTACTGTTGTTAGTTGATAGAGCTTACTACTATCCTCGTACGAGTCTGTTTTTAGATCGTTAGCTAGAAAGCCTCGATTCAAAAACAGCGGGGGGTTTTCGGCTCGCACGTCATTGGCAGATGACTGTCTTGACACGTTGCTAGCAGGGCGAGAGAAGTAGTAGTTTGTGTTAAAGCTGTTCAACGACGTGCTGCTAGTGTTCACATTTGGGTATAGTTTGTCGATGGAGTGGTTGCGTGATGGCCGTGTAGTTGGTGTTGAATCGAATGTGTGCTGTGATCGATTACGTAATCGATTCAACGAGACCGTATCGTAAGCAACATCGTTGATCGTTTGTACATAGTTAGAGCTTTTGGTTGGCTTTGTGACGCTATCCATCGAGTGTCGGCTGGTCGATTTGACAACACTTGGATAGAACTGGCCTGGCTCGGCACTCTTTCTGTAGTAGTTGTTCTTGTCACTGGCTGTGGCGGGGCTCTTGATTGTATTCAGTATTATACTATTCAATTGTGAGTTTGTTTTTAGGTTTTTGTTTATAAGCTCTTCTCTTTTGTTATAGTCGACCAGAACTGAGTCCAATAGCTGAATGCTCTGCAATAGACGCGTTGGTCCGTCTTTGAACTTGAGTATAGTTAGAAGGAATGATTTTTTGTAGGCCTTGTTCATGGCGTAGGCAAAGCGAAAAGACTCGTAGTTGGACGGATTGGACTTGCGCCACACGTTGTTCGATTGAGCCGAGCTGGACACTTTGGACACTAGTACACAAGTGTCTTTGTGTCGCTTGTCAACATATATTTCTTTCAAGTGGCGAAAATTGAAGAATATGTGATTCCAAGTGTTCGGGTCTACTTTGGTTCTTGAGTTGGTCGAAGTTTCTCTTTGAATGAGAATGCCATTGTGGGTTATGTTAACTTGGGCCTTGTTTCTGAAGTAGAATTTGAGCGGCGAGTCGACTGCTGTGTACATCCATTCCATCATGGACTGCAGCAGAGAATGATCGCTCGAATAGACTTCTTTTTGGTATAGCAAATAAATGCCAAAGCCTGTCTCGGTCAGATTTTGTTCGTTCATTGTTCGTTGTCTGAATGGCAAATTGTTGTTACTTGACTATACTAAATTTTGTAAGTCATCAACTGATTCGGCTGCTTAAGGTAGACAATGTTTATTTTTCGTCGAGGCGTCAAAAACTCTAATTAGTCTAAATCTTAGTGTATGTGTGTTTTTGGTGCGATTGCGTGTAATTATATCGATTAGCCGGGGAGAAAATGACTTGAGCAATAGCGAGGCAGAGTTGGGTAGATGGCTATGATCCGGCAACGCTTGAGTGATCTTGCTTCTGAACATATCAAAATTTTGGTGAAATCTAAAAATTTAGGATTATGCTAATTATCTCTTTTCATAAAAGAGAAGTCTCTTTAATGTGAATCTATATTTATTTTTTTAAATTTTTTAATCAATTACTAAACCGAATGTAGGCTGCTGAAAAGAAGGTTTTTTACTGCTTTGGCTCAGGCCTAGATTATTTTTTTATTTAGTAATGAATAATCTTTTATTAGTTAATAAATAACAAAATTAATTTAGAAATTTTTACGATGTAGAAAAATAATTGTCACCCTCAAGTATCACTTAGTGACCAGCTGATGCACATTGAAAGGTTTTACACATGCAGAAGTTAGACGCTTCGAAATGTAGACAAACACATTTTTCAAGACATATTTGTGTTCTTCGCATGAGCCAATAGGTATAAATAAGGATTCCATTCTTATAGCTTCAGAACCTTCATTCTTCTTTTAATAATTTCAATTGTGTTGGAAGAAGAAAAGAATGATGTTCCGTTGCAAATAAGTACCCCCTAGGACTCCTTTTCTAAAGCTAATCAAGAGTGGCTTATTTCCATTTATGTCGCTTTCTTGTAAAGCGTACTCTGATCCTTATGAAATATTTAGTTTGAAGAAAATTTCCTATCATCTAAGGGCTTAAATTCTTCAATAAAGACACGATTTGTGGGGCACTTATTTGCAATTTGGGTATACGGCACATTGGTTTAAAATTGTTAAAAATTAAATGATCAAGTAACAAATAAGTATTTTTGAAGGCTTATGAATAATGAAGAGATAAACAATTTTCCATCTTTAATTGCTTCTTTTAATTGTCTGTTATTTGATTTTATAAACATATGCTTTTATTTTATTGGTAATTTATTTACAGTTTAAAAAATTGACCGAATTTAGCCAGTGCTTATCGTGTTAAAGTGAAGCTTAATTCAAACAATCAGATATGTAGATAATAAAATAATATTATCTTCATGTTCTTTATCTTCAAAGTTAGTGAATAAAAATTGTCTCCAATTATTAAATTTTTCAACTTACAAGTTAATCTTTAGAGTATAATGTGATCTCCCGCTCATTAATTGGTAATCTAAATAAATCTTAACACTCAAACTCCGGAGCAGTTTTTTCGAAAAAAAAATATTGAGAAAATCTTCAAGGAAAAGAAAGAAAGAGTTAAGGAAAAAGAAGGAAAGAGGAGAGGAACAAAACGCATACAAGTTAGCTTTAAATTGTACTGTATCTAATAAATAAAAAAATAAACTGAGCAATTAATATAAAAATTGTAAATTATTCTTAATAATATCCTATCAATAAAATATTTTTTAAATATCCATTAAAAACTTGGTCTGTAATTTTAATATGAATAAAATTTGATAAATTAAAATTAATTTTGTGTCACTTAATACATGAGTTCGACTTGATATGAAGTTTAATATAGTAAAAAGATAATAACTAAACAGAAATTAAATATTGTTTGAACACAATCGAAATTAAATGAAATACGTGGTGTGCTTTATGGGGTATCAGGTAATATATGAGCAGGTGCTCAATGCGCAAAAATAAATTTCAAGCTTGAGCAAAAAATTTAAAATTCAAAATTAACATTATTTATTTGGCCAGCTAAATTGCGTCTAGAATACTTAGCTAGCTTTCAGTCAACTAAAATTTAAACTAGAAATTTAGATACTTTAACATCATTAATATTTGATGTGACGACTTTATCAAGGTAAACTAGAATGTTAACATTTTTGTTTAATTAAAATCTAAATTAAACTAATTTTTAAGTTTCGATTTGACACTAGATAATGACATCACATCACATCACATTAGCCCCCCTCACTTTTTTCTCTTTTTATTTTTTTTGTTTTTACCAAAACAAATATTTTAACCAATTCTTGGAAAATAGAATATTCAAGAATTCTCAAAATTATAGTCAACGTCACTTCTTTTTAACATTGAAAATTTTCAAATAAAATATTTTATGTTCTTAAATTTTTACCAATCGTGTAGTATAAACATCAAGCCATTTAACCAAATTTTTCAGTTGAGAACACATAGACACAATTTAGCCCGAGAGCAAATTGGAAATTTTGTTTTTGTTATATGTTTTTGTGAAGTTTGGTACAAAAAAGTATCAAATAATGTTAGAAAAGCTTAAATTATTCTTTCTAAAAGTTAAAAATTGGTTTTATTCTATTCTGTAGGGCCAAAATCCAAAATAAACCTTTATATGGTAACATGGTAGTCTATCACTGAAATAAACTATTAAGAATATTTCCTATCAAATATATTATACAGACAGTTTAGTTTAGATATTGGAAGCAACTAATATTAATTTGTATTACATATGGCAACTTGTCAAATAATTTATTAGTTAGAACTATATTTATTTTACCTTGTTTGGTAGTTTCTTAATGAATCTTTATTTCACTGAAAAAACTAGCCAGGTACTTGGTTCCCTTTAAAAGCATATCTATTTTAATATTAGTAATACAAAATAATTGTCCAAAGCAGACTTTTTAATTAAAATCATTTTATTTAATTTGGACAATTTTGCCAAACTTAAGAATGAATCTTAGAATTTTTTATCCATCATTTGTTAGTTCAGCAATGAATTTAGTAACAATGTCTGCTAATTCAATAACCAAGAAAAGTATTATTGAATTGGAATACTTTTGGTTCAATTAAATTTAAATTAATTATTTTGAAAAATGGGTTGGAAGATATAATTTAATACACAAAAAATTTATTTTATTAAATTTTTTCAAATTTACTATTTAATGAGATTATAAAGTAAGCTGGTAAGATATTTAAAAAAAAACATTTAACTGGGTATTAAGATTTTTAAATTGTAAAACAATATTGTGAATCAATTTTGGCATTTATTATTCCAGTTTTGATTTAACCAAAAGTGTCTTAATATTCATAGTGATAATAATGAAATAAAAAAACTCATTATACACTAGTAGCTCGGCTTTTTTACAATAAAAAAATTTGTAAACTTTTATCACTCAAGTAGGGACAGATATATTTTAAATGAGACCTGAAATCTTAGCCTACTTGGACAGCAGCATTTAAAAATCATTTGGGAAAAGAAAGGCTTAACTAAATTCTTAAATTTAAGTCAATAAAGCAATAAAAATGCCAAAAGTATTTGATTACGAAAAGATAATAAAAATATGAAAAAAAAAATTTCGGTGACCATAATATCCTAATTAAATAGTTGCGCTTAGCTTTGTCATGGTAAAAATTTCAAGTTTAATCAACAGGCTAGTAACTTTGCAATGAAGACCGATTAACACTTCATTTATTTAATTAATTATAAAATAATTTTACAAATTAAATGAAAAATTGTTTACAAATTTAGGTTAAAAAGTATAAAATTTAAATATTCTTAAAAAAATCAAGAATTAAGTCCAAGAACAGATCCTTAAATTAATTAAGTTAATAATTAATTATTGTTTTTAAAAATTAAACATGGTCAAAATAGAGAAAATGCACTAAAACTAATTTGTAGAAAAACTGAGCCTTTTACTAATTGATAATCACTTTTTTTTTAAATTAATTTGAGTAAATCAAAATTTCTGAAAACTTAAGTAATGGTAAAAATAGTGATGCACAATTGTTACCAATTGATTTAACCTTAAATAAATAAAATTTTAGACTTGTAAGATTATTACTGTTTATGACTTGCTGCACTATAAAAAATATCTTTTATCAAAAAACATTATTAAATCTATAAATTTATTCTATCTTATTTTACGATAAAAAGATGAACAAAAAATGATTTAGACTTATTGTTTTTGTCATTAATTAATAATTTTCAGCAAAAGCATTCCCATTCCTATTTTCAATAATCAAAACAAATAAAACAAAAACTAGTTTAGAAGTAATTATTTCATTCTATTCGATTTTATTTTATTTATAAATAATTTAGAATATGGTGAGATTTTCAATCAATTTTAATTGTTTATATTTTGATATAATTTTGATATTTATGTCATAATAATTCCATATTAATTGATTTAAAATTAGAATTCGAAATTTGAAAAAAATTTAAAAATCTTTGTATCAAATTAAACTTGTTTATAAATTTATAAATTTTTTCTATTTTTGGCTAATTTTGACAAATTATAATGAAATATAAACTTTTATTGTATTTTAGTATTCTTTAAAATAAAAAAACACTAAAATCTATCAATTATTAAACTAGAAATTAATTTAAAATTTAAAAATAATTGTTGAAAATAATTCAAATTTTTAATTATTGCTTACTTTTCATTTGAACTAATTAATCAATTTCTAAATGAAGTATGAAAAAAATATTTTGGTAATTTTTTTTGTTTTTTTTATTCAATTTAAAAAAATAAATTAGACTAAAATATACGCAAATGACAAAGAATACTTTTTTTCTTTTTTAAATATTTTACCAAAATAAAAAATTGAGTCTTGTACGGGTTTCTAGGACTTTAATTGAACCTATATCCCAAACAATTAAATCTAATTGAGAAAAAAAATATCAAAAATTTTGAGATTTTAGTAATTTCTGTTTGCTTCGAATAGTGAAGCACCACCAGCAGCTCCAGCTGAACCACCTGTATATTTACCTTGAGCAGCCAAACCATTAGCCTTTTATTTACAAATTAAATAAATGAAATATTATTAATTTAAGTAAAACAATTACTTGAGCTCTTTTCAAGAGTTCAGCTTGAGCAGCAGCAACATTTTCTGGTTTTCCTTGCCAAGCAGCTAATACACTAGCTTGTAGAGCTCTTCCAAAACTGAAGGTCAAAGCCCATGGTCTCTTGAGATCAGTAATTTGGTTCATGGTGCTCAAGTTGACTGAGGCCTCTTCCTCTGATTGACCACCAGATAAGAATGTAACACCTGGCACAGCTGGTGGAACAGTTCGACTCAAAGCGGTTACAGTGGCTCTGGCGTTTTGTACAGCAGTGTACTTTTTGGCACATTGAAAACCAGCAGTTACCATATTGGGCTTCAAGAGAGTACCTTCTAAATAAATGTGGTGATCACTCAAGGCCTTGTATACAGCAGCAAGGACTTTTTCGGTAATATATTGTGTTGTTTCCAAGTCATGGTCACCATCTGGCAAAATTTCTGGCTCGACTATTGGTACGATGGCGTTTTGTTGACAGATTGATGCATATCTAGCCAAAACATTGGCATTTTCGATTATTGCCAATTGAGATGGCAAATTTTTTCCAATTTTGAGAGCACATCTCCATTTGGCAAAGTCGGCGCCGTCTTTTTTGTATTGAGCACATCTTGCATCCAAATCATCCAATCCTTGTGTGGTTGTTTCATCGTCAGTGCCGCTCAATTTAATAAGACCTTTGTCCACTTTGATGCCCGGGATGATTCCTCTTGATTTCAAGACTTGTGGAAATGGAGTTCCATCGTCGGTCTTTTGGTAAAATGTCTCGTCAAAAAGAATCACACCAGAAATATTGTTGGCAACTGATGGGTCCGCTGTGAACAAAACTTGTCTGTACAAGCGACGGTTTTCGGCATTATTTTCCAAACCGAGTGGTCCCAATTTTTTAGTCATGCTACCAGTGGACTCATCTGCAGCCAAAATACCTTTGCCAGGTGCAACAATCGCCTGAGCAATTCTGGCCAATTCAGCCTTGGTCTGTTCACTCAAGTACGGCATTATCTATTGATACAATACTGTTTTCTTGTCTAAAATAAACTTTTCTTTTATTATAGAGAAAAAATTTTGCTTGAAAATTTTATTTATACCAAAAAAATTATTAAATATATGAAAAAAAAGCAATGAGAAATAAATTCTTATAGTGACGCTAAGTTTTATTAGTGGAATTATAATAATAAAATCACGATCCCAAGGCATGCTGCTTTCTTAGATGCATAATTTTGAAATAATGGCTTTATATTTGATAATAACGCTAGCATAAAGACTAATTGGGCGCTAGGATTCGCTGAATTTGATTATAATATTAAACTATGGCAAAAAATACGCCAAAATGGAGCGCATTTTTGCTTATTGATTCTATTTTTGTAAATAAATTATAGATATCTCTGAGCTAGAGCATGATTAGGAGGAATTTATTCCTGTGAGGCGTGTGCTGTTTTAGCGTTACCTGAAAACTAATAGAAACTTTATTAGGTCTGCTTTCCAAAGCAGACTAAAACGCCTGGAAAAAAAAGTTCCAAAACTTTATTTAATTTTTAAATTAATTCTCCTAAAAAATGAGAAACAGATGCTAATTTTTTCAAAAATTTAAAAATTTAATTAAATTTTGGGAAAATATAGGCTATGACATTCAACTAAGTCTTTTTAGAAAATTTATTAACAATTACGTATTAATTGCGTAATCATGCTGTCAATTAAGTATATGCTGATTAATTAAACTTTTTTATTTCTTTTTAGATAATTATTCAAAATTATTATCTTTAACATTTACTTAAAATTTTTCAAAAATTCAGCTAATTTAACATCAAAATTTTTTAGCTTATTATTATTCAAAATTATTATCATGTGGCTGAAACGAAGGACTAAGTTTCCATTCCATCTTGCCAATACATCGCCAAAATTAATTTTTAAATAAATAAATAGATATATTTTTGCTCTTAATTTTTATGTCATTTTTGTTCAATTGTAAATTTATAAGAAATTTTCAAAATAATTTTTTTTATTTGTAAATAAATATTGTTAAGAAAAAAAATCAAAAATAAAAATAATTAGAGATTTTAAAATAATTTATTAAAATATTAATTTGATCGAGTTTAACCAGATATCAGAAATTTTTATCTTTTCTACAAAAAAAAATGAATTGGCAAAGACACCAAGTTAAAAATAAAAAAAATTCTTTTTTAAAAAATTAAGGCCTTTAAAATTTGATCATAAACCGTTTATGATCAAATTTTAATATCATGCTAAAAAACAATTAATATATATTTTAAAATTAGTTTATTTTTTTTTTAATTTAAACTTCAAAATATAAAAAATTAAAATGCTGAATAGAAAATTTTACTTTTTAAACTATAATAATTTGGATTCATAAATTTAATTGCATAAATATTAGATATGCAGATAAGCTTTTTTGTAAATAAGTATAACTTGGCTCCTTAACAGAATATTTATTAAATAATTACTTATATCTATTTTCAAGTTTTTTCCAAATTAGTTCTGGTTGTTACCAATCTTTAATACTCCAAATTTTAATTTAATATTAATTACTGATCATGATCATTTAAATTTGACCATAAACTTAATATTTTTCTCTATTTATTTATTTTTTTATCAAAGATATTTTGCACAATCATAATTTAAATTTTAATTGGAAATTTATAAATAAATAAAAATATGCTTTTTAATAAATTGAATATTAATTGAATACTATAATTGTTTAAACACGATTTTAAAGAATTCAAAAAAAAATATTTTGCTTAACTAATTAAAAAATTGTACCTTATTTCAATAAGATAATCGCTTCTAATTGAACTTTTTAATTTCTAAGAGAAAAAGCTTGGACTTTATTTTATACGACAGGTCCACCGCGAGCCAATTTATTTTAATTACTTTTAATTTTGAGGCCTTTTATTTTTAATTAAAACAGAAAATATTGTTTTATTTTACTTTTGGTCGACGTTTATAAATAGATATAGCTCGAAGAAATTTTTAACAAATATTAAAATTTTCATTTTTACAAATTGCACTAATTTTAATGAATGGTCAAATTAGATGGCAATTTTGGCAAGTAGATACTCATTTGGCTTATTTGACACAATTAATTTAATATTAAAAAACGGTACTAATTTGAAGTTTGATTACAATTACCAGAAAAACTTGTCTAATTACAAGAGCAAATAGGTGATCGAATGGCACTCGACAGTGGCAAGCATTGATGCGCACTAGCTCAACAATGATTGACACATAGTCGGCAATTTTATGATAAATTTAACTTAATAAAAAATATATTTCTTGGATATTTGCGGTTAACAAGATTATACAATATGTCAACTTCATTTTAGACATAATAGATATGCTAAGAATTTAAATTGCTCAGGATTATGTGTTTATAGTTATTGTTTAAATGGAATAATTTGTAGCTACAAGCAAACTATATAGATAAGATATATCAAATATTTTTAATTTTTAGTTTAAAATTACAAATTCTCTTAAGCGTGGCACGCTTGATTGGTCTTTTTGTCAATTATTATCATGGTTTCAAACTATTACCTATTTAGGTATTTTTTTTATTTGAAATTTTCTTAAATTGAAGCAACAATAACAAATAAAAAAATAAATAAACCAACAAAAATTGATATAAAATAGTTGTAGCTGAGTAGAAAATATTAAAATTAATAGAAAAATAAATTTATCTTTAAATAAAAAAATTTATTTATTTATATTGTAAAATATTACTTTATTTTTTGGATTAGAATTAAGAGTCACCTTTACTCACTCTTGTTATTATCACCAAAGAGCTTGAACCATGAGCCGTAATTACTACCAGCCTTCAAATCATCAATTTCCAGCCTATTCCAATGTAATTAAGAGTTTTTTTTAAAAATAATTTCAATAAATAATTTTAATAAGCATTTTATTTTTCAACTTTTCAATTAAATCTAATTTTAAGATAATGGTGCCGAACAATTACCAAAAATGCGAGACTCTGTACCCAGACATGTCTTTGAGAGCAAACGATATAGCTTGCGCTGGACAAAACCGTACCATATACAACCTAAATCCATCGGTGCAAATTCAACCACCTTTGGAAAACAAATACTATGTGTGTAAGTATAATTTTTGGTACTTTAGCGGCATTAATTGACCTGAAAATAAAAAATTAAGCTTTTAAAACTAATGACCATTTTATTCACTCAAGCTAGTTGGTCTAATTTAGATGTAAATTAAGTTGAACAATTAAATAAATTTTTTTCTTGGATAATACTCACCAAACAGAGCGTAACTAACCAAGAATAAAAAATTAAAATTTATTTTACATTTAATGACTAGATGAACAAGATAATGAGTCATGTAGCAACGCGTCCACTCTGGTAGACAAAAATTCAGCTGCGTACATAGAGAGTATACTGAAGAAAAATCAAGATGTGTGGAACCACTATACCAGTGGAAAGTTTGACGTCCTCTCTTGTCTTGAAGACGAGTGCAAAAGAATAATTCTAAAAGAAAAAATAGCCAATCGCAAATTGACCGATACTAGTGGCTATGAGATTACCAAGTACCGAGTCCGGCTCAGTAATTCCCACAAAAGCAAAAAAAATGACGAAATTTTGCTGGTAACCTATGACGATTCGGCCAAGATATTAAGCAATGCCAAAAGTTTTTCGCGCACAGTCTCCCAGTCAAAATTTATACACCGAGAGCCAAGTGTTGGAAGCAGTTCGTGTACCAGCTTTGAGTCAACTGGAGAATATGTGTGTGATGTTGCCGGAGTGGCTGGTCCGGGTTCAGAATTAATTGCCAAGTTGATCGAAGGCGAGGACGAGGACTTGATTGTGGAGTGCAAGTCTGTCGAAGAGGAAAAGACGGAAAGTGAAGACATTGGAGCCGATTTGGTCGGAAACTACTACCTTGATGCCAATGATAACCAACAAGAAGAGTCTGGTGTCCAGGAAGATACAGAGAGCTTTCATGAAGAGGAAGCTGAGCTCTCTGAAGAGCAACAAGTTCCAGAGGAGACCTACGACGAGACCCAGGAGCACAATGGTGACTCTTTTGACGAAGAATACATTCAACAATTTGCGCCTTCGGAGTACTCGGACTCGAGAAAGACTGCCTCGAGGCAAGAGTCCAATGCGTCTGGGCGCAAAAATGACCGCTTGACTGGCAGTGTCAAAAAGGCACTACATGTTTTTAAGGAGTATGAAAATACATCGAACAATTCAGGATCAAAAACAGCATCAAAAGCCTTTACCAAATCGACCAAGAGCTCTCATTCAAGCGAACACGAGGTCGAAGTGTACACTCTGTCGCCTCTGGCGAGTCCTGCCAATACACCAAAGCCAAGACCGGCCAAAAGTGAGACACCTTCCTCTCTGGCCAGCTCAAAGTTGACCCAAGTTTCATCCAGAAACTCGGTCTCAAATCGATTCTTTAACAACACCAGCTCAACAGTAACTCCTGCACCACCAAATCCATTCGCATTCAACAGCAACTCGCCTGTGTCCCAATCTCAGTATGTCGATGCATTGACTGGAGTGACCGATGATCGCCAGACCCCTATTTATGCCGAGAGCAGAGCTAGCAAGAACTCAAAGCAAAATAAGTCTTCATCTTATCGTAGATTGAATGGCACCTTAAGAGAAGAGATAGAAGATGAAAAAACATATACTGGACAGTCGAATAATTCTTCGACTGTCTATGATTTTGTTGATGGTTCGGCCAAAAAGTCCAACAGCAAAGCCTCGTCAGCTTTCAGCGATTATTCAATGGTAATAATTTTAATTGCATATTTAATTAAGTTTTTTTTTAAATTTTAATCAATTTTTATCTTCTAGGAAAAAAAGGAAAAAAGCTCCAGAAAGAAAAAATAAGAAAATAATTTATATAAGCAGCATAAACTCGATTCTTCTTGGATGACACAAGACAAAAAATGATTATTTTAGAATATTCTTGAAAATTTTATTTTATCTAATAAAAGTCTAAAGACAAATTTTTGTTATAATTTTGATTTTATCTTAAGAAAATTATCTTTAACATGAATTCAGCATTCAATTGATATCTTGATTAAAAAAAATTTAATTATTTTTATTTTTATCATTTAGTAAAATAAATATTATTTTTATTATTTTTAATTAAAAAATATGAGAACAAAAATGGACTTATTAAATTGTCTCGACCTAAATAAACACCATCCTTGGTCTAATAAATTATTAATAATAACTTTAGATTAAATTAATCTGTTTAATTTTAATTTAATTAAAAGTCCTCGACACAACTCTTTTGATTATAGAATTAAAAAATATGTCTGGAACCCTTGAATATCATGGAATGATATTTAATGGTGATAAATTGACTTAAAATATAAATTTAAAACATTTCGTAATAACAACTCTTTTTTTTTTCTAAAATATGGTAAGCTTAAGGTATTTTGCCATATTTAAATTATTAAATGATAATTGCAAATTTAAAATACTTATTTAGGATTAAGTTTTTCAAATAAACACATTTTAAATTTTAGAAAATTATATTAAAAGTTATATAAATAATTAAAAGATTCAAATAAATTTATTAATTTTTATTAAATTATAATAAATATAATTAGCGTTAAAAATAATGTTTTTGTATTATCATTAATAAATTGAAATATGGAAAAATCCCGTATATGGTAGCTATTACCACCATGGTATCGTTACAGCAGTCTAAATGAGATAAAAGAAAAAGCTTCATTTATACCAGTTGTTGCTTTGGAAACGAAAAAAATACAAAAATTCATACTCTCCGTAATTTTAGTAGATACCATCTAATTAAACTTTATTTACTAAGAAATCGTCTAAAGATGTCCAAAAGTAACAGAATCCTTATCAAAAGAGAATTTTTTTTATTGCCGATGAATCCATTTTTAAATTAATGACCATTTAATTATAAAATAAATTTCATTTTGAACCACTTTGATTGAATATTGTTTAAAAGAAAAAGGCTTCTACAGTCAAAAAAAGCATAAAAAAAGTTAATTAATTTAAAAGAAAACTCCATTATTGGTTTGTTCATCTATAACATGAAGTGGAAAAACAATTGAACGCATTTGACATGCTCTGGCAAAAATAAACTCATATTTTAAAAGATCTTTTAAATGGAAAACAAAAGGATACAATTTAAACTTATTCATTTGATTTTAATTAAAAAATTCATTTAAATTCTTTACCAAAATTAATGCTGATTTATAAATTAAGACGAGAAAATTTTTATTTTAATATTTTATTTAGAATCTGAATGCCAGATTGAAGACTAATTAAATTTTTTAATTGACCAAATAGACCTTGGTAATTTAGTGCGCCAAAAAGCTCGTTTGGGAAAAAGAAATTTGACGTTCTGGTTACTTATTTTTGGAATAAACAAAGTTATATAACTTTATGAGAATATTGTTAATTTTGCTAGTTTAGCAAAAAAAACAAAATTGTTTACAATTTTTAAAACAAGTTAATTAAAAAATCTTTTTTTTTTAGTTTTTTTTTACTTAAAAAAAATCCAAAAAATAAGTACTGAATAAAAATTTCCACATTTGTAATCAAAGATTACCAAATTTCATTAAAATTAAATATTTGTTTTCTAATGATTTAATTAAAATTTATTCCAGGAATAGACCGGTCACGCTTGAATACGGACCGTTTTTAAACTCGATGCAAAATAATTTAAATTAAAATTGGTAAAAAAATTTTAGATTTAGTTAGAAAGAGAAAATGGGTGACAAGAATTCGAAATTGGCCGATACCACGGCAGTAAATTGGTCAGTGCGCTTAGAGGCGGACTTGCTAGAGCTCGAAAAGAAGAGAAAAAAGCTTAAAAAAGATCATCCACAGCTGGCAAACGCCCTGAACAAAGTTGCCACAGACTACAAAAATTTGTCCGACTTTTCTAATGCTCTCAAGTACGAACTTGAATCGCAGGAAATTCTGAAAAAAATCTATCCAGAACAGAACCATCTTATCTTGGCTCAGTCATTTAATTTTGTGTCAGGCTGCTACTCAATGCTGGACAAGCCTGATCTGGCCTTGGACTACTCGATCAAGAGCTATGACACCTATCAGCGTTTTCACAAGAAACCACATGCCAACACTGCCCGTCAACTGGCCAATGTGTCCACATGCTGCAAAAATTTGAACGACTTTGACAAAGCGCTGCTCTACGCCTCCAAATGTTTAAAAATGAGACAAGATTTGTATCCAAGTGAGAACCACATTGATCTGGCATACGCGTACAGCGATATCGGCTTTTTGTATGGCCGAATCGGCTACGTAGAAAGTAGCATAAAGTTTTCCCTAAAAGCTTTGGAGATCTACAACCAGCTTAAGAACGACTATGTCCACGAGGACTTGGCCTATTTGTACAACAATCTAGCCATGGATTTCCGCACCATGAACAACCATGAAAAGTCCATTTTTTATCTCAAAAAGTCCATTGAAGTAATTCTTTCCTTGTATTCGGGAAATTGTTACGAAATAGCCTCTGGTTTGCACAGCTACGCCATTGGACTCAAGTATTGTGACGACTATGCCAACTGCTTGAAGTATAGCTTGATTAGTGTCAAGATGTTTGAAAAATTAGACGAAAAAGAAATGGTCAAAAAGTATGACTCGGAAATTGCCGAGCTGTGCTCCTTGATAGCCATGTCCTATTTCTATCTGAATGATAGACAAAGCTGTTTGAACTATTCACTTGAATCTTTGAGATATTATGAAAAAATTCTTGATCCCAAGCATCCTAAGCTTGCCAGACTAAAAAATAACATCTCAGTAGCATTTGGAAACTTAGGCGAAGGCAACAAAGCATTGGATTATGCGCAACAGGCGCTCAAGAGCTATACAAATTTGTATTTCAGCAACCATGTGGATATAGCTCGATCTTTGGCAAATGTTGGTGCTGCATATGGAAATTTGGGCGATCCTTTTATGTCGTTGAGAAATTCGATAAAAGCTTTGGAAATGCTTAAAACACTATACCATGGCAATAACTATGACTTGGCATGTGCTTTGTACAATGTGGCATGTTGCTATGATGACTTGGGCGATAGGCATAACTTCCTCAAATACACACTCGACTCGCTCAAAATGCACCAGGAGTTGGTCAACTATAAAGACAGCGTTGATTGCATCATGCTCCTTAAGAATGTCAGCATTGCCTATTTTAAGCTCAATGACGCCCTCAACTCGCTCAAATATGCCAAAGAAGCGCTCAAGATGGCAAAAAATTTGTTCCGCGAGCCTCATCCAATGATTGCTGTGTGCCTTTTTTGCATGGCCAAGTCTTACCGGGTCAGTGGAGACCTAAGACTTGAGCATGAGCATTTCCTCAAAGCTCTTGAAATGAAGAATATCCTCAAACATTTATTTGACTATGACATATCGTTTGACATGTCCATGGAAAAGTTTAAATTTGATCCAAAACAGTTCAGATACAAGGTTAGTTAGATAAAATTTATTTTGTTAATTTTTCAAGTCAAAAGTAGATCAAGGCTTTGCCAAATGTCTATTTTCCAAGAGGTTAAATATTTTACTTTGGCTATTAATTATTAGTTAAATTTTTAATTTTTTTTCTTAATTATATTCTAAATTGAATGGGATAATTAAGTTTTTTGTACTAGACTTTCTAATTTACAATAGTCAAAAAAGACTGCTTGTTTGGTTTATTTTTAGAGAAATTTCTTAATTGAGAATTCTTTCTAAAAGCTTTTAAAACAAAGTTTTTTAATTAAAAAATATATATAGTTAATTAAATCGATGATTAATAGATCATTTTTATTAATTTAAAATTTTTAAAATGAAATGCTATGTTAGTTCTTTATTCTTTGGAACATACTGTAAAAGAATTTTTTTCCAAATGACAAGATTTTTATTTCATGCATACATTTTTACCTTAATTTAAAATTTTCAAAAAAGAAAATTATTAACTTAAAAAATTTATATGTTTTAAATTTTAATTGTTAAAGCTTTATTAATTAAACAATTGAAATTAAATGCTGAGAAAATATGAGTCTTGTTCAAAATGTGATCCCTTTACTGATGTTGGTTTGTTGAAAATCGATGATCACTCATAATATGTCACATAAAAAAATAAACACAAAACAAAATGTGACCAATATTGGTAGTTATGGTCAAAGCTTTTATTATTGATTTTAGGTGTTCATAGTTTTTGTTTATTTACTTCATAGATAAATTTAAATTAGCAAAAAATAAGTAAAAAAAGGCTACGTGAAAATTTTTAAATTATAATATTAATAATGATAATTGCTACGCTTTCAGGTGAAGTCTGGATTTACCAGATTTTCATTTGAATTAGATCACCGCGTCTGCTCCTTGTTGACAGTATTGTTAAGTTCAGTCTCTTAAGTCTTTCCATGTAGTCTAGATCACCAAATCCATTAATACTTCGGATCGCTCTTCTCTGTTCTCATTCAAATATGTCTATATCTTTCTTCAGGTATGGATTCCATACTGAAACAGCATACAGCATAATAGTCCGTTTTATATTGAGATTCATTGACCATTCAGTGCACCATTCACCAGACTATTAATATCGTTTTTTAATTGCACTTTCCTCATTTTTTCATTTACTTCATTAAATAAAAAGTATATCATCCGCATACAGAGAACATTTCCCTTGAATCCATATCTGGAAGGTCATAAATAAAAATAACAAATAGAAGTGGGCCAAGTAAAGAACCCTGAGTAACCCTACTTGTTAACTGCATGTTTACTCATTGCCAATGACACAAAGCTCAAGTTTATCCAGAATATAAAACTTTGAAAAAACTTATTTCTTGGCTTGTAATATTGAGGCGATCAGTCTTGTTCACCAAACCAGCATCAACAAAACATTTTGGATACCACCAAAAAATAAAATCATTAATGGGATACAAAAAAATTTTTCATTTTGAAAATTTTAAATTTAGATAAAAAATAAAAAACATATTCCTAAAATTATTTCCTAATCAATTTAATGATAAAAAAAATATATAAAATGATTTTTATTATTATTTTTTATTCAAAAATTTTTAATATTCTTAAAATTATTTAAGTTAAAAAGTAAAAATGATGTAAAGCCGATTAAGAATCACATAATGATCAGCTACCATGGCGACATCATGAACCGCCACGAGTGCATTGAGATAAAAGAGATATTGGAAAAAAAAGAATACCGTGTTTACGTAGACCTGAGCGAGAGTCATAAAAAAAGCTTTGACAAAATGACCGAAGCAGTTGACAAAAGTACCATAATGATTGTGTGTCTAAACGAAAGCTATCTAAAAGACAACTACTGCAAATTGGAATCGGCCTATGCCATCAAACAGAACAAGAAAATAATACCAATTATTATTGATTCAAATCCCAACTCTTCTCTAATTACCGAATGGTTGGACCACTACAGGCTAGAGGACAAGCACTGCATTTACTTCAAGCGCTACAGCTTTGATAGTTTTAGCAAAATTTTACTCAATGAAGTTAATATTAAATTAAATATCATATCAACAGATGAGTCTTTAATTGACTCGAATTTGGAAGACATGTTTCGCAAAAACCAAATTAATTCCAATCTATTAAGCAAATTGAGGCCTTTTAGCATACCATTCATGAGAAATTTGGCCAAATTGGATTCCAATTTACTACAACATGTATTTAATTTTTTAAAATCGGAAACAGTCGAGTTTTCCGATGATGACACACGAAAATTTAAGTTATGTTTGAACCAAATTTTTGTCTAATTTGTTCAAAAAGTTGATACAGCCATCTAATCCGGTTTTTAATTTTTAATTTTGAAGCCATTAAAATAATTAAGTGTATTATAAATAAAAGAAGGTATCTTTAAATCTTCAATTAAATTAATTAGCCATAATTTTTTTATTGTTATTTTATATAAATAATAAAAATTTATTAATAATATTTATTTATTAGATTTATTTAAATTAATGTGCCTGATTATACAATACAATTAAATTAAAAATAAATTTAATTTAGTCAATAAAATTTTATTTTTTTTTCGTATCTTTTTTTAAATTGCTTAAAACATGACAAATAAAGCGTCTAATTTAAAAAAATCTGAACCAATTCTTAAAGTATGCTTGGAAAACAAGTATCTAGGTGCTCTGCTCACGACTAGGAAAGTGCTTGAGTCATCTACAAGTCACGGAATACCGAATATCCTTAGAGCTGAAAAAATATCAATTAAAATTTTATGGACAATATTTACATTCTTGGCCACGGCTTTATGTGGTGTCCTAATTATCCAAGCAATCCTAAGCTATTTAGAATATGGTGTAACAACCACAATTCGAATAAAAAATGAAATGAGCGCCATTTTTCCGGCAATTACAGTTTGCAGTCTGAGCTCAGCTTTGCCAAAGACAGAGTCATCTAGAAGTTTGCTGAATTCGACAAAGCAATTGTTTTCTTGGGTTTCTGTGAATCAGAGAAAGTTGGAATACTCTTGGAATGAGTTTATATATGTGTGTTTTTTTGATGCAGTGCCATGTGTCAACTCTAGCTTTACCAAATTCCGCGATCCCTCCGGGTCAATTTGCTTCACTTTTAACTCGGGCGTTGATGAAAAAGGAAATGAAATCAAGCCAATGAATAGTGTAAAAACTGGACGAATAAAAGGTTTATCAATGCATCTCAACACATGGTCATTAAAGCAAATTTTTACTGGAGCCTATATTTACATACATGACCAAAGAACATTTCCTCTCTCTGTCGAGCCAATAGACATAGTTCCTGGCGAAGAGACTACTATCTCAATTTATAAGACTATTTTCATGCAGCAACCACGTCCATTCAGCGAATGTGAATATGAATATGACAAAGATTTGGAAACCAATTCTGATCTTGTCAAAGCCTTGAATGCTACTTTTTACAAGTATTCGCAAAAATTGTGTCTAGAGCTTTGCTTTCACAAAATAATGGTAGAAAAATGCCAATGCTATTCGAATCTGTTTTCAATGTTTACCGAAGGCAGGTCTTGTACAGAAATTGGTGAAATTATGTGCTGTTGGCAAGAGTTTAACAAGTTCAGTAATTCCAATTCGATAAGTGAGAATTGCCGTAAAAGGTGTCCCTTAGAGTGCGAGACAGTTTTGTACTCAAAGACAATATCTAGAAAGAAGTACTTGAACAACAATGAATTGATTAGTCTGATCATTCATTTCGATGGTTTGGGATACACCGAGATTCAAGAGAGCCCCATAATGAACATTGTCGACTTACTATCAAATATTGGTGGCATAGCAGGACTTTTTTTGGGCACCAGTTTGCTCAGTTTTGTAGAAATATTGGAAATATTTTTGGAAATATACTTTTTATTTTGTCAAAAGAGAAAAAATTAAAATTCTATATAAAATCTTCATAAAAATAATCTGTATTTTTAATAATTAAAAAAAATTTAGAGATTTTAATTATTTATCAAAATTTAAAATTTAATAAAATCATTAATAAATTGGAATAAAATAAAAACAGAGATTTTCTTAAATAGATGGCTGATAATTTTGGTAAGTATATTAGTGAAAAAACTTTTGCCATGTATCAGCAAATTGAATTCCAAAGTTAATTCTTCACTTTTTTCCACAATCTCATCTAGTTCCTTCTTACTTGGAAAACTGTTACCATTATAGTTTAATTAATTCTTCATTCACCACTTGACATATTTTCCAAATTGTTGCTGATGGTGATAGATCCTCTATCAACTTACGATCAAAGATTACCAAAATATTGGAATCTGTGAATTATAAATTTAAGCTAATTAATTTCGATCATTAAATTTTCTCAATTTAACAAAAGAGTCATTAAAATCAAAACACTTAAATACGATCAAATCAAAACAAATTAATTTATTTAAAACGTAATAAATTATTTATTTGATAGTCTATTTTAAATAATATTTAATATAATATTAAGAACGGTTTAATATTCGATTTAAATACTTAACTAAAAATTTAAATAAAAAAAAGTGTATATTTATAAATTTTAAGATTTTTCATCGAAGGAACTTTGAACAAAATAACTACTCTGAACTGACGATTGAGAGAATGATCTCAATCGAAAATTTTTGTCCTGATAATCACCATGTTTGATTAGCTTCATGTTTACCAAATCGACCAAGTTGGCTTCGTCTTGATCCACTAAAAGTTTATCTATCAATTTTACAAAATAATTATTCATATACTCTTCCACACTTTCATAAAAATATATTTCGCCCAGCAAATACATATACTCTTGTTTTAGAATTAAAAGCCTTTAATTTTTAATTTAATATTTTAATTATTAATTTAATTATTTGGCAATTACTTATTTGCCAAATCGGTTCGCAATGTTTGATTCAAATTGGCTACGCCGATATTGATTACATGTAGACCGACTGCCTTATGTGAACTAGATGGTTGCTTGACTCCTGTGTTGTAAAGACCAATCAAAAACCTATTTTTGTTTTTAATTAGATAATTTTAATTAGAATTTTATTTCGAAAATTTTAAATTACTTTAATAAATGAAGTGCTATCTCCGTAGAAAGCATGACCTCTTTGAACAAGCTGTTGACAGGACCAGCAATCAACGACTTGAGTTTCGAATGCTGAGCCCTTAATTTAAATAATGTTTTCTTGACAAAATAAGATAAAAAATTTATCTATTTTAATTTAGTTTTAATTAACTACTTTGAAAATGTGCTTATCCAAACAGTCGAGATCTATTTCATCTGGGTTGTACACAACTCTGGTAAATATGGATCCCTCATCATAAGGCAAGTCACTGTAATCGCTGGAATTAGAAGCTATTCTTGTCAAATATGTCTCGATATGACCCAATTCCAGCATGCATTTAGCTATTTCGCCATCTTTATCATTTATCAGTCCATGATTGACCATAACAAAAGGTAAATTTTGCTTTACTTCGGACTAATGAAACATGAAACAATTTAAAAAAAATCTTGACTTAAAAATTATACAATACCAAGGAATTTTTTGCGTTCCAAGAAAGACCAGAAAACATTAGAATAGAGTTTAAGTTGAAAGCAAATGGATTTCTGTTTATGGAACCGCTGAAGTTACACAAAAGAAATCCTAGTGCTTGGTCAAATTCTTGTCTTTTCTGAGCATCGTTTATGTTACGCAAGCAACCATCAGGACATCCCAGGAAACTGTTCCAATTAGAAGAGCCAACGCAGAAAAAAAATGCTTTTCCAGATTTGTATAAACTTGTCGATTTGGATGCGAAATCTGTGCCTGACTTTAAGCCATATTCCATAAGGATATAATTGTCGAATTTTTCCAATTCGGAAATTGTTTCCTCATCTCCATTATGGTACAAATAAGAACAAAGCATCATGTATTGGTTTGAGTCAAGGGAAAATGGGTTTTTATCTTCCATGCATGTCAATAAGCTTGATAATCTTGGTCCAATGTTCAAAAATCTTAAAGGTTTATTCATTTTTGAGGTTCTTGAGGTTTGAAGAATTGCTAGTTTACTTAAATCCTTTGAAAAGATCAAGATATTCTTTTATCTCAACAATCACATCGCACAGCTCGGCCACATCAGTTGTAATATCAATAGATGGCACTATTTCCAGATTTACTTCTTCGCAAAATTTCATCAAACCGAACCAATTTCTAATTAAAAAAAAAATTACATCTTTAGAAAATATTTTATATTTTATATGTCTTTATCATTTATTATTTAAAAAAATCAAATTGTATTCAAAAAAAATTTAGCAACATAATTATTGTGATCTAATAATAGATAAGTATTAATTTCAAGTTTAAATTCTGCTGAAATTCTAATATTTTTAAAATAAATTACAATTAATTTACTTTGAAAAATGATAATTTTTATTTTTATATTTTTTTTATTGCTAAATATCTCATTAATCTGATCTATTAAAACAAAAAATGATTTTCTAATTGTAAATTCATTTAATTCTAAATATATTTTTATTTATAAAATGATCCACTTACTCTATGTAATGATACCATTGTTTTTTGTTACACATATTTGGCAACGAAGAAAATTTTACATAAAAATGAACTTGGTTAATTTTATAAAATGCCATCATTTGGAGTATGGCCATTAAATTTTCATAATTAAAATAAAATCCTTGGGAAAAGTCCAACATCACACTCCGATACTTGACATCTGAATAGTCAATAATCTTAAAAAAATAAATATGTTCAAACTATCTGTTTAATTTTTGTTCCAAATTACTCTTAGTGACGGAATGGAGCTCTTGGTGTAAATTTTACACAGCTGCATGAAAGTAAAAAAAGCGTACTGTAATGATACTGAATCAATGGCATTTATTTCAATTTTTTTCCTTGTTACCAAAATTGAGTAAGCGCTTTGATGTTGGAACAAATTTTTGTCAATGCTGACAGAAATGAATGGCAAGTTGTCACTTGGCTTATGAATGCAATAAAAAGTAATGCCACTAAACGCGCTAGCCAATTTGTTTATCAAATCCATGTAGGTATAGGTATAAGGTGGCTTAAAATAGATAAACAATGGTTGACTTTTGACATTGGGCAAAAAAAATCTATCCTTTTCGTCCTCGCTTATAATGGTGCAGATTTGTGGCTGAGGCCAGATAAGGTTTTTTAAGTCTGGTTTCTGATCGCTTGATGCTTCAGTGAATGGTGTCAGTGAGCTTTGGGACCAGTTGTACAAGTGGTCCGACTCGGTTGTAGATTTTCTTGACGAAGTGGACGCTGTTGAATCGTTGTGACCAGTGAGTGTGTCTAAAGAGTGTACTATGCTTGTTTTATTTGGACTAGGCTCTGATTGGGATTTTTCCAAAGGTGCATGGTTTTTAACAGATGCTACATCATTTAGAAAATCATTAATTAGGCTGACGATTTCTGGCTCAGATTGGGATTTAGTTTGGGCCAATTCAAGTACTGAAAGATCTTTGAACTTGCCACATGAGCCTTTTATTCCAATCGGATCACTTTTATAAATCAAAAGAGTTTCGATTATTTTTAAAACTTCTGCTTTAGGTTCAGCACGAACCACCGCTTCGTGCAGCGGCGTAGCACCATTTTTATTGACTGAATTAACAAAAGAACCATTGTCCAGTAAGAGTCTCACCATGGGCTCAGTAGAGTACATGCAGGCCCAGTGCAAGTATGAGTTATCATCAGGTAAAACTACTGACTTGTTGTTCACATCGAATCCAGCCTTTAAATATTGTTTAACACTGGTCAGATTGTTTTGGACTATGGACTGCATACAGCTGTCAGACAAAAGTTGCTGCATTGTGCTACAATTGTCTTCATTTACCAAACTGAGCAGACATTTTCCATTTTTTTGGTCAATTAGGCTCGGATCAGCGCCAAAATTGAGCAAAGTACGAATTAGGTCACAATCTTTTTGACCATAAGCCACCATTAATGGACTAGTTGTTCCATTCTCGCAATAGTTTGAATTAAAAAAATATTTTATATCATCATGCTTGTTTTGATTATCTTTAATAAACATTTAATGAAATTTTTTTTTTACATTTTTTTACCTTAATTACCTTTAAACCATTGATTTAGGATGCTGACCACAATATCGGTGCGCTTATGTATGATGGCTTCGTAGAGATTTTTTCTGGCATCTTCTAGGTATTCATTGTTCTGATTTGGCTCCAAATCGGATTGATTTGACAGCGATTTATTACGATTTAAAAAACTGAACATTTTATATTTTATTCATTAAAAAATTATAATTTAAAAAAAAATCTAAAACTAATAGTTAAAATTAACAATTTATCCTTTTCACCTTAAATTTCAGGGAAGTTAAAAATAAATAAATTGTTTCTTAACTTTTAAATAATTAAAACCATGGTTACCAATGGTTACAAAATTATTATTAATCATTATTAAGACATAAAAATTATTTCTAAGTTTGATCAAAAATTAAATCTAAGATGAGTAGTTATGAGCGAAAAAAGAGACACTTGGATGAACTTAAGAGATCATTTCGCTACAACTATTCGGACAGTTCTGACACTACTTTGAGGAACGAAGACGACACCGAGTCAGAAATAAGACACCGGCGCCGAAATAGGAGGTCAAATAGCATCAGTTTGGACCAGTGTGTGGATTCAATGTGTGACTTATTGAAACAGTGGTGTCGCAAAATTTGCCAACCAGACCGATGCTGGGCGCATTCGGTCAGCTTTTGGTTGATATCCATCTGCATTTTGAAGTATACTTTGGACTATCTGCTCATAAAGCCCCAGAATATTTTTGTTCTAATTTAATGCAAAACGTTTAAGATAGAAGAATTTTGAAACAAATAATTTCAATATGTGTCTTTTATTATGCTTGAAATTTTTTTAAATAAAGATATTCCTAATGATTTTTGAAATACGTGTTTGAAGTTAAGTTTAGAAAATTTGTTAAAAAAAATTAGAAAATTGCCATCATGGTGTCTTGTTTTGGTATCGTTCGAGCAACCAAATAAACTCGTCATCATTTAAATATTTTCCCAAGTCGAATAAAATATTTTTTAAACTTAAATTGTGTTTTCAATTACATACGATCAAATCTTTATATTTGACAATGGAAAAAAAATTTTTTTTTTCAACAAAAAAATTATAAACTTTTAAAAAATTTCCTAATGAGTGAAAATTTTAATTTATTAAACGAATATACCTTGATTACCTCACCTAGAAGTTTAGTTTTAAGCAATTTTGCTATTTTAAATTGTTAAAGTGAGGAGTTAAATTGATTTAAAAAATTAATAAAAAAGAAAAATAATTTTTAAACTGTTGACTGTTTTGAATAAAATAAAATTTTGAGTTTTAAAATGTATAAATTATTTTGTTAATTATTTACTTTTCAAGCCGTAAAACTAAAATAAAGCAAAAATTTAATTTTAACATTGTTTTATTAATTATATATTTAAATTAAATTTATTCATTTGATTAATTTTTAGGCGCATAAAAAAGTATTATCAAATTTTAAATAATTTATTAATATTTTTACAAGCTTTATTTTTTTTATTGCAAAAAATATTTTAAATGATAATTTATTTCCCTATTTGACTCAAATTGATTTAATGCTTAATTTTAGTCATCTTGGTTACTTTATAATAAATAATTACTGATAAATATTTGTTTTTAACAAAAAAGCCAAAAGATATAACTAATTAAAAATTATTGACGGATAAAATCAATAAAAATAATGTAATCTTTTTTTTAAATATCCCCGACTTGTTATTTACCTAGACATTTTTGAAAATAAATTATATCAAAACATAAATTCAATTAATCAATTTTATAGGATGACATAAATAATAAAATACAACCTCTAAAATTTTTTGTGACATAAAAAGATTGAATCATTTATTAAATAATTAGTGTCTAAGATTATTAACTCATATATATATAAAGAAGCAACCTAAGATGATTTAATTATCAATTATAAACTATTTTTTGAAATCATTTCTAGTGTTGAATGCGGCCGGATTTACTTATTTTTATCTTAACAAATAAAATAACTTTTTTTTTTAATTCATCATTTTTAATAGTTATAAAGTTTTTCATCTAAGCTATATATATACATATTTTTATAAAATATTTTCATAAAGATAAAAACATAAACCTTGCTTATATATCTTTTTTAATTCTTATTAATTAAATTAATACAATTAATTATTAATTTTTTATACTGTAGCATTTATACAGTCAGAAAATTAAGTTTACCATAAGCAATAATTTTTGAATTTTGTAAATTAAAATTTTAAAATAAGATATTGAATTAAATTTTATAATTGAAAAATATTATTACTTAATAATATTTAGAAGCTTAATATATTATTTGATATCTTACAATATAAAAAATGAATAGTTAATTTATTAATTTAATTAATAAAAATTCAAATATGGTTTATAATCAAGATAATTAAGCAAGGTTAATGTTTTAATCTTTTTGAAAATATTTTATCAAAGCCTTAAGTGGCGAAAGCACAAAAGTTAAACATTAAAAAAATATTCTAAGATTCTAATTGTATGCAACTGATGCTGATAAATTTATGATAATAATTTTCCAAATTTTTCAACTCTAATTTTATCCAGATATTATATTTTCGTTATTTTTAATATTATCATGCAGTTATTATAAATTGAATAAAAAAAAGTATCCAAGATAAGATTTTACTTAATTAACTAATTAAAATATTTATTTTGTTAATCTACTTTTTGAAATATTCCTATTTCATGAATACATTATTTTACTTTAATTTAAAATTTTAAGGCTTAACTTAGATTATTTAATTTAAATTAGATTATTTAGGCATTACTTATTAAACAATTAAAATTATAAAGTTTGAAAAGATAAATGATTTTTAATTTAAAATTGCCCAAATTAAATTATTCTGGTAGAAATTGAGATATTCAAAGACAATTTAAAAGGGTATTAAGAGGACACCGGTGAGCATGTAGCAAAATGTAGCGATATAGTCCGTGTAAGGCCAAAAAATACATACTAATTATTATTTATTTAATATCTATTTTCAGTAAACTACGCTAGGATGATGAAAAAAGATTAAAATAGTTTAAAAAGTAAAGTTTTGTTTCTCTAACTAAATTTAAAAAGTATTTTTTTATTAATGGTATGTGCCAAAATGAATTTTCTTCTAAACAAACATTGGATATTATGAATATAATTTATTTATAGAACAAAACTTTTATTAAATATTTAAATTTAATTTTAGCAAAAAAAAAATTAATAGAATAAAAGAAACAAAATTATGAAATAAAATAAGAAAGTTATTTAGTTTTTCTAAATGATGCCTTCTCTTCACCAAACTCATTTTCAATTCGAATAAAGATTTCCTGTGATCCGCATGTCCAATTTTCAATATCATACACAATTAACTCATTTTCAAAACTGGTATCTGCATACTGCATTATGTCACCATTTAAGCTTAGCGCATTCATCGACTGATTTGTCTGCTTGATCTCTTTGCCATTGAAGATACCATTTGTTTTCTGGTAGCTAGGCGATGACGGATAGTTCTGTTTGTACTTGGTGTTGTTTGTGGATGAGCCATTGCGCGAACTAGCCCACAGTTTGACACTCTGCTTGGACTTGAGGAAGAAATTTTCGGGAAACTTGAACGATATCTTGCGCACACTGCCCACACAGTGCGTCAATGTCCAATTGGTCATGTTTATGTCATTTCTCTTGCTGGTATTCTCGATCACAATGTAGTCGCCATCGATGCAGCACTCGCTTATGCTAACAGGGCCTTTGGACGAGCGTTGAGCGCTCAGTTTTTGCGGAAACTTCTGCACCAAAGAGCCGATTATGTCCTTTTGAGGCATGGTGTCATTGGCCTGAAAGAATATCTCTCCAATGGCGTAGTTTGAGTTGAATATGATCTCGGTCTCGTTCCAGAGACGTCTGTGCTCCTCGCACCGATTGTAAATCTCTTTCACATCCTCCTCCTTGATGTCCGGTCTGAAAAACAAACAAAATAAAGCCCTAAACCCAAAACCAATGGTTTATTATTTTTTTCTTAAACACACCTCATCATGTCATCCAAAGATTGGTTGACAAATTGAAGAAGATTGCCATTTGTTTCCATAAATTCGGCCGGTGCTGAGCGCAACACCGACAGTCTGTTATTCTTAAACTCATCTATTTCGGTCAAAAATTCCTCCTCGAGCAATCGGATATGGTCAATTATCTTCGATATTTGTTCACTTACTTCTATTTTTTTCATCTCACTAAGCGAGATCAATTTCTCTTCGCTTTGATCAAGTTTATCTTTAAAAAATAATAGACAATATTTTCTTTATTTATTAAATTAAATCTTTAAAATCTGCTTAAGTTTATTTATTTTAATTTTATTTTAATTAATTAGAAAAAATAATTAAAAATTTGTCACCGCATATCACCTATTCACCATGGTTTTTTAATTATCTATTTCTATCTATCAATAGTCAACAAATATATATATTATATTAAGAAAAGGCAATGAATCTGGCTTCTAATGGTTTTTGAAACAGTCATTTAATTAAAAAATAAAAATAATATTTATTTAATATATGGTAACTAAGTTTAATTTGGCATCTTGAAGTTGGTGATCATTTCAAAATATCATTTCAATTCAAAGGGTTTATCTTTAAATTAATTTTATTAATTTTAATGTAACACGTTTTACATGCTATGTAAATTCAAAAATAAATAATTGTAAAAAAATTTTCTCAGCCCATTGATTAGGTCGGTCTTCACATTTTAAATATATAAACTCATTTTTTGTGAAGTTAACTTTGAATTTACTTGAAAATTAAATTCAAATATTAAATTCCGAATAAAAAAAAATTACTTAAAAATACAGATAACAAAAATGAGCTAATAAATTTTAAAATTTTAAATTTTAAAAATCAATCTAATCAATCAAGTTGAGAAAATATTTTTATAAAATTATTTTTTTTTTAAATCTACATAATATGTAAAGCGTGTCACATTAAACTGACAAAATTAATTTAAAAATAAATTCTAATATCTAAAGATAAACTCTTTTCCTAGTTTTTATTTAAATTCATTTTTATTCTAGCATAAAGAACTTCACTATAGATAGTTTTTTTTTTATTTTATTTAAATAAAAAAATTTATAACTTGATAATTCATTTACCGGAAAAATCTAGCAGCTTTGACTTGAGGTCTTCGAGGGACTTGAGGGTCTCTTTGTAGGCAGCGCCACGGTCTATTTCGACCGTGGGTATGCACTGTATGTCCGCGACGAACAAATTTTTAGGCAGCGTGTCGACCGCATGGCTGGTAACGGTGTGCAGCGAGTTGCATTTGATGCATCGAATGGTCGAGTAGCGGTTCATTTGAACAAGACATTGCAGGCAATAAGTGTGACCGCAGTGGAGTAGTCGCGGGTCTCGGTAGGGTTTTTTACAATATAAACAGTGAAGTAAGCTTAAAACCGACTCGGTACTAAATACTTTATACAAACCGCTGCCATTTGTCAACATCAAGGCCTTGCTGGCCACCAGAGCCCTAAAAAAAAGTCACAGTTTGCTCAAAGCATGTTTATGGCCGTCTTACCCGCTTGCCGGCGACCCGTTTTGGCCCGAGAACGAGTTCTTGCTCCCGCTGGCGCTTATACAGCCATTGGAATTCAGCATCCTATACTCCTTGATGTTATCCAATTTTTATCAAATAAGTTTGGTAAAAAAAAATTTTTTTTTTATTTTATATTTTATTTATTTTTCTCAAGAAAAAACAATTATATACTTTTTTTCTATTTGTAATATATTTATAATCTAAATAATAAATTAATTAAAATAGATAAAAGTGAAAAAGTGTTTAAGTAATTAGATTGATTGATCTTTTTTTAATTTAATTATACGCCATTCTGGATATTCATTGAAGCAAAGAGAAATACCAAGTGGCGGCCGCCGTCCCTGCTCGTAGCTTGTAATTTTTCTTTTCATTGAGAATATTTGTCAAATATAGAATTAGTGGCTTAGTTTTGACCGAGATAAGCCTAAGTGATACAAAGCTGAGTGAACAATGGAAAACAACATGGAATTAGATACGTACATCAATATTAAAAACGATAAATTTAATCGTTTTTTAAATTAAAACTAATTATAACTAGACACAAAATTAAAGGCCAGATTAAAAAAAAAAATTAATTAAACTCAAACCATTTGTCACTTAGAGTTCTAGATTATTAATTAGTCAAACATAGTTTTATTTAATTTGACTAAATTGACTGAAAAAAATAAATAAAATAATAATTTTTTTTTTCGTATTATTATTTTCAGCATTAAGAGCTTTTTTATTTATGGCTAGTTTATGTGACTTTTTATGTTGTTGTTTAGTTGACAAGTGGCTCAAGGAGCAAACAAACCGGTATCCTCTAAACCGGCTTAGAAACTTGAGCAAAAAAGCTCTTTTTTTTGTATTTTATTTGGTAAAAAATTTGCCCCAGGAGAGGCTCGAACTCTCGACCTTCGCATCGCTACACTGTATTTATAAGTACGACGCTCTAACCGACTGAGCTACTCGGGCACTGATATTTAACAATGCAAAATTCCTACTGTACATTCACAGAGCATACGACAGAGGTTTTTGCAATTTTATTTCACGTCGACATATTTTTTGTCTTATGGGAACATTTACACAATTTAAATTACTTATGAGAATTTTGAGTTGAATTTAATGCTAGATTAATTAATGATTATGGTCATGCAATGAGGCTTAATGACTATTGAGATTACTTATAATTCAAGAGCTTAATTGCTCTTTAATTGATCGCGACCATTCGGAGCGGTCAAGATTTTAATTCCGAGCCGTTTTGAGACCTAACATTCTGTAGGTCAAAGACAAATAAACACTGCAAGAGATCATTAATCTAATTGGCACAATTAACTCGCCTGCTATCAATTTCTAGCCGGTTATTCAATAGAGCCTACTCTACTCTAGTTTAGAGTAGCCATGGATACTTATTGGCTAGAAACAAAAAGAGCCCTTTAGTATTTGTAATTGGCATTCGACACACCTGTTTCTATAGATACTTTGCCCAAAGGTATACCTGTATCCTATTACAATTCTAATAGCTTATAAAGTCTTTATTCAAAATAATAACATATTTAATGTTTCTATTTCTCTATTTATACAAATATATTTATTGCTATCTATTTATCTATCTTTTCTTTTGTTAAAATATACACAATTTTCGTATATTTTTTTTTCTTATTTTTTTTCGAATAATAAAATCGATATTTAAGATCGGAAAATTTAACCCAAATATTAAAATTAAGCTTTATTTATTTGAATAGCGGTCTTGGCATTGATTAGAAATTCACTTGAACATTTAAGCTTTTAAATCAAACTTGATAATAATTGTGTAATGTGTTTATAATCTATTGATTGAGCACATGATTAAAATGTGATGAAATGAGGCCGTATTGGATCGATTGCGCAATATTTCTTATCTATATTGACTTATTTGAAGATAATTTTGTCTGAAAATGTGAAACAAATTGAGCATTTGAAATAAAATTATAAAAAAAATTTAATATAAATTTTGCCATAGATAGTATGTCATTAGTTAAAAGCAATTTTGAAATGCTTTTAAAAAATTGTCAATTGAGTATTCCTTGCTTGGTGTCTAAACCATGTTACATCAATAATTAATTAGTTATCTACCACAACGCACACACACACACACACAAACACATACATAGAACAAACCAAGGGCTACAAGCCACCAAATCAAGCATTAAATGAGCTCTAGTAGTAGAAAAAAAATCTATTTTTTATTTAAGATTAGTAAACAGGTAAATTGATAAATGAGCATTGTATCAAAATAAATACTCGTTTTTTAATATGATCCATATGCATTTAAATAAACATTGTTTTATTTCTATTAATGCCAGATTAACCATAGACGCTCCATAGAAAAATGCCAAGCGTCTATATAGGTTGTCGAATTTATTAAGTTTAAATAAATAGTTCCATTTAAGTGCCGGATAGGTTACAAGATTATTTTTTTGGCAAATAAAATAAAACTAATCACACTCTCTCTCTCTTTCTCTCTACAAATCCTCCATTGTCGCTACGCTTTTTAAAATTGTTCTTTTAATTTAAAAAATTTTTCATATCTATAAAGCAATTTTTCACAATAAAAAACGCTTAAGCTAATTAGCTTATCATTAAAAAATCAATTAAATTTGGTATCGAGACAAAAAAAATGACGACACGTTACCAGACATGTCAACCAATAGAATTCAAGAAAAGATCTAAAATCCGAAAAAAGTTCAACACTTTATAAGAAAAATATTATCACAAATATTAGATAATAATATTTTTATTTGTCTAAATAAAAAATATAAAAAACTAAATAAATAAAGTTTAACCAATTTACTCTAGTCAGGTAAAGACAAACTTTGCTGAACTTTCAACCGGTTTCACTAAAGCAGAACACCTATACTAACACAGTGACGACATTATTTTTGTCTTTTAGAAATTTGTTCTAATACCTCCGCCAAAAATACATGTTCTAAAAGTTAATAGGATCGATTGACAATGATGTAGATACATTTAAAAAAATTAATGTCACTCACTTGTCACACAGGACACAGTTATAAATACCAGTTTTATTTATTAGGGCCCAATAATGATCCTCAACCTAAAAGAAAACCTAAGCTTAACATATTCAAATTGATTTAAAATGAAAAAAAAATAAGAGAACGAGAGAGATATATGGACTTGATAAGATAAAAAGAAAGAGGCAGCTTAAAGTGTATTTCTAAAAACTAGAGATTAGCATTTATAAATGTGTTTATTTAATGGCCGAGATTAGATTTATCCAAATATAGTGGCAAGTATTCATCTTATTACATAATTAAGAACAAGATTTTTATGTTGACAAAAATAAGACTTTTGTTGTTGTTGTTATTGTGGATTTTATTTGGTGCCGAATACCTATAATGTAATTTTCGGTGGTCTGATTGCCTAGGTCCTTTCGCAACCAGATAGCTCATTTAGCGAGATCATATCTCGCCAGAGCGTCTTCTAAAGGCTTCCCTTCTATCTTGCCATTTCATCCCTGACTCTACTTAACCTATTTAGAACTAAATTGCCATCCATCTGCTAGCCATCACCGACTACTTCAAGCGAAACTTTTCATGGCCATATAAAAATTTTCCAAGACTTCTATTCTAACAATTAATTAATATCTAGGTGCTGTTCTCTTACGCAATCTGATTGAGCTCGTATTGAGCAAAATTTGGCCCTTAGTTATCTAATAACTGAGCTGCTGTGAGCTTTTATCTATTTTATTTAGCACATTTAACTTATCTCTCATTTATGTGGTCAAATCGGCTGGCAAACTAAGTTAAACTAATCTAAAAACAAACTAAACTTTATTAAAAATAAAAATCCCATATATGTACCATTTTTTTTCTATTTTTAAATATTTGACTTTTAAGTTTCTTAGATATATTTGAAAAAAAAGTGTTTATTACAAAATCTTGTCAAAAAAATATTAAGTATTAGGTAATAAAGCTAACAAAAAAATTTATTTTATTCATTCGAAATGAAAATTATAACAGAAAAATATATTGGGAGAATATATATGAAATTTAAGTAGATTGTTGGAATGTGGGTTGATAAAATACTCAATTATTATGTTATTAATGATGTTTTGGTATTTGTATTTGTTCATGAAAGAAAAAATAAATGGCACTTATTGGAAAAAAGCTATAACTAGAAAAAATAACTAATTGTATTCTTAAAATATAAATTTTCTTATAATCCGGACTAATTAGAAATATTATTTTAAAATCTTTACATTTAATTAAAACAATTTAAAAAATTTTGTTTGGTAAAAAATTTGCCCCAGGAGAGGCTCGAACTCTCGACCTTCGCATCGCTACACTGTATTTATAAGTACGACGCTCTAACCGACTGAGCTACTGGGGCTTCGGATCTACAGCCAACTAAACGACACCATTAAACATTTCTGCTGTCTGCCTGGCAACACTTTTTTTACCAAATATCTAATTTCATTACCAGATGCAGTCTCAAGATTGCTACTTAACTCAAAGCGTTATGTTTTTTATCTACTTGGTTGTAAGTAATCCAAGAAGAATAAATATTGGTGAAAATATTCTTGTTTCCTTTTAAGCTTTTTTTTTTTATTTAACTTTAATATTCTTTGAAAATGACTAAATGGGAATAAAAAAAAATTATATAGCTAATCTACAATTCATGTTGTTTACCAAGCCTAAGTAATACTCAGATTAATAATTTAATTAATCTGTTTAATACAAATGATAAAATTTGCCTAAAACTCTAACTTAAATTCTTGAATTAATTTTTTTTCTCTTGGGAAAAAAATGGAATTTTTTTAATTAATTATTTTGGATATCAGTACCCAAGTGCGTCGCGCTTAAAATAAACAAATCTAAATAGATACCAAGGTCGAGAGTTCTGGCCTCTCCTGGGGCACTTATTTTCATCTAGAATTGTGATTGTTGGTTCAAATTTCCCAATAAATCATTATATAATAAAAATTATTTACTATGCACTCCAAATTAAATAATATTCAGTGTTAAAGCAATTTAAATAATAAAAATAAATGATTAAATATATTCGTTGGTAGCCCGAAAGGACTTAATTAAGTCAAAAGAATTATTCATAAGTAATTAAATTTTTATTTGAAAAAGACTTAAACCATATTTGAATAAAAATTACTCAAAATAATAGATATGATTAAAAATTTATTAAAAGAAAAAAATAAAAAATTTTTTTTTTTATTTTGATTAAAGCCAGAGTCTTAAAAATATTAATTTTTAAATTTGTTATTTTATTCTAAATAGACTATATAATTGCGTTTTTTTTATTTTTTTTTGCCAAAACATTTCTTAAAAATAATAAAATATGCCTGTTTTTTTTGTTGTTGGTTAAACCATTTAAAATAAAACCAATTTTTTTTCAAGTTAAAATAATTATCTAAAATTATTTTACTGTTCTAGCCTATTTTTCTCAAATAAACTTTATTTAAAATCACAGTAGCAATTATTCTCAAATTTTGGTTAAGTAATTATAAAAACATTTATAAAGTTTGTTGAAAAAAACAAATGCTTACGGCACTATTGCCTAAACTTATTCAAATATTACTTTACTCAATTTACAAATTAAATAATTGAACTTAATAAGACCTGATTTGGCCACAAATTGCACTTTTTGTTTACTTAAAAGTATCGTGAAGAAAACTTTACTCAACAAATCCAATTTTATGCATAATTTGGCTAAATTTATCTAAACAAATTAATACAAAAAAATATTAACTTTATATATAATCTTTATACTTATAAGATTAAAAATAAAATGAATATTTAAGTTGAATTTTTATGTGGCCGAGTATTTAAAATGAATTAATTATCAAATATTGAAAAATATTTTTAAAATTTATCACAGCCATTTTAATTAAAAAATTAGTGCATCAAAGTATGCTGGTCGTTAAGGTATGTTTTATACCCAAAACTCGGCTAATTAATTTTATTTAGATAAATAAATAGTTCACTGTTTAATTTGAATGGTTATTTTTTTAATCCTGATATTAAAAAATGTGAAAGTATTTGGTATTTATTTGATATTATTAAAGATTGAAATCATAGTCATTTGAATAAACTTAACTCGATTGAGATTAAATTTCACTTATGATTTTTGATTATTAATTTTCCTACATAAAAAAAAAAAAAAAAACTAAATGGCTTAAATTTATGTTTTTTTTTCATTATTTTCTTTTGAAAGATTGAGTTTGTCTTTTGTCCCAAAATTAATAAAAAAAAATAAAATCTATTGAAAATAGTGCAAATTTTAATTCAAATTTTACAATTAATTAAAACTATTTGTTTTTTTTTAAGTATTATTTTTTTATTCAAATAATAAATTAAAATAATAATTTTAATTATTTCTAGATCTAAAATTTTATTTTAACTTAACTAAATTTTAAAAAATAGTCTAATAGTGATAGAAAAAGATGAGACAAATATTATGATATCAAAAAAAACAATTTTGACATTAAACGTAAAACTCGGATTTTAAAATTAATTAAAAAAAAATAAACCAAAATCATTACATAAAAAATAAATCATTTAGGCTAACATTTTAAGAACACATTGATTTAAGAATGCGCTCTAGATCCATAATACTCTGTTCAAGAGGCCCTATTTCACGCCTATATGTCTCTATTCTATCAATGTTTATTTTATTTCTGACTTCCAGGTCCGCAATTCTATCGTCCAAATTGGCCAATGCATCAATTTCTTTGACCACTTCTTCGAATTGAGTGTTAAGGTTGTTCACGGCTTCCAGTGACAAGTTCTCTAAAGCTAAAAAAATGATAACTAGATGATTTTATTTATTGCATTATGGTCTTACACAAGTCGGCACTTTGGAAAGAGTCCAAAAGATGCTCGGAATTGGTGATTCTGTTGAGTAAATTTTGTGATCTGTCAACAATGTCCTCTGCTTTGAGCTGAACTTTGGCCAATTTATTATCCAATTGATTGTATTTAGAGCTTGCTTGTGCAATAGCTTCATAGTTATCTTCGTTTCCTGCAGCTAGATCATTGGTAAACTGAGACAGCTTTTGCGCTTTGGCATTTAAATCACTAGTTTTGTTTAGAGCCAAAAGATTGTTGCTAGAACTTTGAACAGTGTTATTGGTAAGCTTGAGAAGATTTTGGGTGTCCAAAAGATCTGAATTTAATGTATCTAAATTTGATTGTAGCTTATCATCTAGTTGGACCGCATCGGCGATGTTCGACTCTGTCTCTGTGCTCAAGATTTGGGCTTTTGCTGCGCGTTCTTTGTTCGTGGTCAGTATATTGTCAAAATTATCCAATATTCCGAGGATTCTTTTGGCATCATTGAACACCTCAGTAGTCGAATTTAGTGCAGCATCCACTTTGGTCTTGGCCTTTTCACTTCGATCAAGCAAGTGCTCTATGTCGGCATCTTTTATCTGGGATGATTTTAACCTTTGATTAGCTTTTTCTATGTTAGACTGAGCTGATTGGAAAAATTGAACCAATTTGGCATTTAGCTTGCTTGATTCTGATTTCAATTTGGATACCTAAAATTTTTCCAAAGTTTAGAGATAAAATTTTTAACAGGCAAATATTGAAGCCCGAGTAGCTCAGTCGGTTAGAGCGTCGTACTTATAAATACAGTGTAGCGATGCGAAGGTCGAGAGTTCGAGCCTCTCCTGGGGCAAATTTTTTACCAAACAAAATTTTTTAATTAATTTAATTAATCAAAGAAAATTTTTTTTTTTCTTAAATTAAAAATAAATTCTATTAAGTGTCGAGAAAATTAATTCATTATAAATTTTTAATAAAATTTGTTAAGTTAGTTTAAAAATATAGTGGGCTTAAAATATTTAAAATCTTGATAATTTAAATGCTTATAAATTATCTTTTAATTATAAACTGATATAAAAAAAATAAAACAAAGCTAAATTAATAATTAATAATTTAAGTACAATTGATAATAATAAATACTTTTTTCAAGACACCAACATTATATTAAAGGACTTATTTTTACTAGAATAAAATGCCACATATTGTCTTAAAAAGATGGTAAATGCAGTGGCTTAAAATTAGGAAAATTACCTCTTCTCTAAATTTAGTGTAGTCTTCTTCGGTCAGAACATTTTTTTCATATTCGGACTTATCTAATTGAAAATTATTCAAATTATCACTAAGCTCATTTAATTTTTCAATATCTTGGTTCAATTTGTTGCCAATATTTTGGGCTTCGGATACCAAAAGCTGCGAAGTCTCAGCCAAAAAGTTGAAATCAGTATCCGGTTCAGTTTTAATGCTATCAAATTTTTCCAACAACTCTTGGATATCTAAGATAGCTTTGGCTGAACCATTGAGAAAGCTCTGCGTGGTTGTTTTCAAATCTGTGGCCAATTTTTCTTGCTCGGCCGAAGCGACTCGGCTCGATCTGGCCAACTCGGCCAATTTAGCATTGTACTCTGTTCGATTGGCCAGTATGTCTTTCCTTCTTCCAATTACATCATCTGCTTCAAGCTGTTGTAGCGAAATCGACCTCAAAGTCAATTGTAGCTCAATACTATCTTGTAATTTTTTTATCTTATCCTTTAAATTTTCCCAGGCAGCAGTATTTTTTTCAAAAAGATCATAGGGTCTAAGCAAATTTTTGAATTGATCATTCAAGTCATTAATAGTGGTCAAAAAATTGTCCACTGCTTGGTCATATGAAGATCCCAAATTGGATTTTTCATAATAATTAAAATGAAAATCGCTTAATTTATTTTTTAAAATATCCAATTTTTCCTGTAGTTCTTTATTTTTTTTCTCTGATTCATCTGAAGCTGAATCTGGTATAATTTGAGTGAGTGATTTTTCCAATACTTGGATATTATGTTTCAAATCAGTGACAGCTTTTTGTACCAAGTTGTAGCAGTCATCGCAAGGCTGGCATCCGATGCTAAAATTGAAAAAATTTTCCTGGCACTGATCGCACTTGATGCCATCAATGCTAGGTTTGCATGTGCACCTGCCAAGCTGGTCGCACTGCAGGCCCTGTGAGCCAAACGGGTCACAGTTGCATTTCTTGCAACCTTCGCTGGAAAAGCCGTAATGATAGGGCATGCATTCGTCACACTTAAGGCCTTGGACGCCAGGTCGGCATTCGCACTTTCCAGTACCTTGGTCACAATTTAGGCTCAGTGATCCGAGCGGATTGCATCTACACTCTTGACATCCCTCGCCAGACTCAATATTCCAGAAAGTGTCCTTACATTTGTCGCACTGCCGACCAACCACATTAGGCCTACATTTACACTGACCATTGTCCAGATCACAATCATTGTGCTCACTGCCCTTCTCGTTGCACTCGCATGCATGGCATTTGAGATCTGTAAGAGCATTTCCCCAATAGGATGGCAAGCATTTTTCACATTTATCCCCAGTTGTGTTGTAAACACAGCGCAGACACCTTCCACTGGTGTCGCAATTGCCAACAGCATTTTCGTCAATATTTGAATTACATAAGCACTTTTCACAGACCAATTTGTTGCTTGAACGTTCTGTCTCGTAGTATCCATCTTCACATATGCCACACAAATTTCCCTTCGTGCCCTGTGGACAATTGAGGCATACTACTTCGTTGGTTGACGATTGGTAGTTGTAGAATTCTACACATGGACCATCGTTGGGACATGGACACTTTCTGCAGTCACTGGGAGTGCCTTGTAGTGCATTGCCATAATAACCATCGCGACATTTTTCACAGTTTTCTCCTGTTGTCTGATGCAAGCATTCGCATCGGCCTGACCATTGATCGCATGAAGCCGAGTGATTGTTGCATGAGCATGGCACACATTTGACAAACGAGTCGCCAAATTGAATCTCTCGACGGTATCCAGGAGCACAATTTTCACAAAATTGGCCTGTGTGACCAATTGGACACGAGCACTGTTCAATCCATTTGCTCTTGACAAAGTTGGTGTTTTTGTCTCCCTTAATGGCTGATTGAAGAACAAAGCTTTGCAAGAATGTGTAGCCACCAGTGCTGGCCTTTACACGAATGGAGGATATGTTTGACAAAAGACGATGAAAATCCCGGTGGCTAAGAGATGGTCTCCAGCCTTCGGTTTCTTTTAATTTTAGAGTGAATTCATGTTCAACTGTTTCCATTGATTTGGATCCTTGGTCCTGAATGTTCAGCAAAGCTGGATCGTATATTGTCTGATAGATTTGAAGATGGTTGTGGGCGTTTTCAATTATAATATCTTTACGAGACAGGCTTGACTTGCCAATCTGGAATTTGAGCTTGATTTTTATTTCCTGGTTGTAGCTAAGACGCTGATTGCCAAGATATTCAGCTTTTAATTAATTAATTAATCAATTGTTTTTTAATTATTTAGTGAAAATAAATAATATTTAATAAAAAGAATGGTGATGACTTTTTTCTTTGGAAAAAATTTTTTCTAATTATTAATTTAAAGATTTTGTTTATTCAATTAGAAAATGTATTGTAAAAAAGTTTATAAAATTTTCACAATAAGATTATTAATTTTAAAAAATATTTAATTGACTACGATTAAGAGTATTATAGCTTAAAATTTTAAGTGTAGTGCAGTTACCTTAAGATACCAATCAATAAAATACGATAAATTTTTTAGAAATGATAAATAAAAAAATCTAGTTTTACCAGGTGCATTGAACCATACATCTTTATCTGTAGCGACTACAAATACACCTCCATTCAAATCATCAGGTCCAACAAAAACCGAAGTACCATCTAAATCAGTCGCTGTCCAATTGATTAATTTATTTGTCTCATAATTTGACTCAATTAAAAATGGAGCATAATTGGTTGCTTTAACACAGTCTGATGAATGACCATAACAAAAGCATGGTAGACAGCCAAGTTTTAAGTCTGTATCTTTACCATAAAAGCCAGGCTTACACCTTGACAAATTTTCAATATTTTTTTTTAAGCTTTAATTAAGTTTATTCATACTTGTCACAATTTTGGCCTTCTACATTTTGTTTGCACCTACACTTGCCATCACGTGGATCACAAACAGGTGGTGTATCAAAGCTACCAGCCAGATCGCACATACACAACTTGCATCCACTTTGACTTAAATCGTAATGATTTGGAGCACATCTGTCACATTTTTCGCCAACAACACCTGGTTTACATGTGCAATGACCATCTGGATCGCACTGCAAGCTTAAAGAGCCTTCCGGATGGCACTGGCAGTCTATGCATTCGTTATCATGCTGGCGTCGGTAGAAGCCTAGCTTGCAGTTCTCGCAGTGGGGACCATGGGTGTTTTGTCGACAGTCGTAGCAATGACCACCATGTCCAGTCAATTCGTACAAAGTGGCATTGAAGAAGCATTTATCAGATAGACCATTACAGTCACATGCTATGTTAAAAATTAATTTTTAAATTAATTAAAAAAATTTTTTTCTAATTAAGTTCAATATCAATAAAATAATTATTTTAATAAAATTATTAAGTGATAAAAAAATTTTGTTTTCTTATTTTTATTTTAATTAAGTTGAATTTAAAATTTAAAAAAGTGCGCCACTTACCGACACATTCGTTTCCATCAAGCAAAGTTGCCGGAGACCATGGTTTGTCATTAAAAAAAGGCAAACACTTTTCACAGTCTACACCATCCGTGTTGTGCTTACAATCGCACTTGTATTTCTCTTCAAAATCCTGATCCTGATAAGTATAACACCTATCTGCATGACCATTACATTTACATCTGGTTAAAAAAGAAAACTATGGAAATTTTTTTAATTTTTTTTTTCAAGAAATAAATTTTTTGATGAAAAATTTTTTTCTTTTTTTAGGTTTTGATAAATTAACTTTACCTGCCACCAACAGATATATCTGATATGGCATAATAGTAGGATCTGAGCACTTTTGGATCACCGAACAACTCGTCACCAAAAGTATTAAGCCTATTCAAAGTAATCTTAATAGCTGTAGCAGTAACCCATTCTTTCAAGTCGTGGTTATTCTCAAAGTTGTAGGCATTGGGTCTTCCTTCAAGTGTGCTGAAAGCCACTGAGCCACCGCTCAGCGGAGCTATGTCACTAAACTCATCGGTGCATGCCGCTTCAGTTTCATTCTCACGCGTAAATATGGCTCGATTGGGCCTCTCATAAGTATGCTCACAGTTCGAGCTGTAGAATTGGTACGGTATCCAGTCCGTAGAATCATTGGTCTTTTTGTATATAGCAAAGCTCTCAGGTCTTGGCGAGTGAAATTTAATCTGAATGTAGGTGATGTCAAATGATTTTCCCAAATGTAAGGTTAAATTAATCGAATTGGGATACTGAACATCATATTCCATGGTATCTGACTGCCACCAAGTTAGATTTTCAGCCACGTTTTTGTCTGTCAAGTACTCGGGTGGATGGGATTTGTCCCTGCGACGATTGTCGCATACATCGCATCGCTCGGCCTGTCGGTCCGAGTAGTCGAACCAACTAGTGCCGTGAATATTGGTCTGGACACAAAATTCACTTGGTACTTCACCACACGTGTTTGTCACCTCAACTGGGCGGTTAAATACCGCGTTTATGAATTCCGGAAAGCAGCGAACCGGCTGATTGTTGTGGTCATAGCAGCTTTCTTGTCCTCTTACTTTAACTATATTTATTAAAAGATATACAAATGTTATACACTTGAATAACATTTTCTTTTATCTCATTTAAATATCTAGAAAAAATTATTTATTTAAAAATTTTAATAAAATAGTTAAGATCATTAAATGACCATTAAAGATCCGGGTTAAGCACTCAGACTCTAAAATCACTCAAGCGAACACTAATTATAGCTTTTTAAACTAGTCTCAAATGATAAATGAGAAAAAAATTTATATATTTTTTTTAACCAATATCTAAAATATTCAAGAGAATAGAGTTTATTAGTAAAAAATATGTTTAAAAAAATTAATTTGAAATTTATATAATCTTATCTTTGATAAAGGTGTTAAATGGAATTTTTCGCTCGGATAGAAAAAGTTGTAAAAATAAGCATTTTTGCTAACATTAAATTAAATTAGAAATATACGCTAATTGGATAGCTTGTATTTAATTTCAAATATAATAGTAAAGCTTTGGAAAAAAATATTTCAGGGTTCATTGACTTAAGCTATATGAGAACATATAAATTTAAATTACAGTCGATAAATAGTAATATTTTAATTTTAACTATTTTGTTTAGGTTTCTCAAATAGATAAGATACGATTGATAAGATAAAGTGGTGTTGTATTTTTTTATAGTGTATTTTGACTGGCCATATCGTAAAATTTAAACACATGGATAGGGTTTTTGGTTGAGCTTGATTTCGAATGATTTATGCCAAAGATCTGTTTACGATACTTTGATCAATTGAGCATACTAAGATAAATGCGCAATATGATCATTTCTCAAGCAAATAAATCTAAATTTAGGTCGCCTTTATCTTAAAAAAAGTGTTCACTACAGTCCGAGATTTTGCTTATTTTAATATTTTTTTTTCTTTTTTTAATAAACCAATAAAAAATAATTATTTTAATAAAATTATTTAATGATAAATAAATTGTAACTGATTAATTTGATTTTATTTGAGTATAGATAATTTATTGAAAAGACAAAATAAATAATATTTAATGGATTAGTCATGGTCAAAAAATTAACCAAGTACTGCTTGAATGCTCAATTTAATAGATAAAAATTTAAATTGATACCCTCTAGTTATTCACCTTCAAAAATACAATTTTATTTTTAGACAAAATCTTATTCATTTATTTTTAAAATAGTCTAAATTTTGATTTAAGCTAAAAATTAAAAATAAATTTCTTATCTTTAAATTTAATTTATATATGTAATCAAGAAAAAAATGTCTGTCGGCTTGTTTAATTTGTGAAATGACAACGGGTGGTCAAAAATTTTTAAAAAATTAACTAAATTAAAATTTAATTTCGAAAATTAAAACTCTAAAAATAGATCTGTTAGAACTTTGGTCTAACAAAATTCAATCTATTTTTCATTACCAAAAATTAACCAAATACTGCTTTTTGAATTCTCAAATAAATAGATAAAGAATAATTATCTATCAAAATGCTGCAAATAACATCTAAATAAAAAATACTAAATACAAATTTAAATAATCATTTATTACGAACTAATTGAACAAAAAAATTTTTATTTAAGACAAGTAATAATGGGAATCTATGTATGTTTTGTTGAGCTTGTTAAATTCTGGAACTGGTGGTACCAATGATTTGAAACGCTAATGGAGCAAAATTTAGCAATTTAAATTTGAAAATTTTCAAGCAAAATTTTACATTTCCTTTCCATTCATGCGGCTTGGCTTCTTCTCTAAAATGTTTGGTACCATAGTCCAAAGAGCCATATTTAGATTTTGTCAACATCAACGGTTTATACGGAGTTTTGTAGACTGTTTTATCAATAGGGTAAAATCTGGAAAAAAAAATTAATTGACAATTATTTTCATCAATTTAGGCCTGTTTACATTTCATCATGAAGCCTTTCTGTCCATTCCTTGCCTTTCAAGTTTTTTCTCTCTTTTTCCAAGCTTTCAAAATCAGTCTCAACCCTCAAACTGGGACTAAATGGCCTATAGCGTTGTTTCCTCACCTCCAATGGATCTCTAAAAGGACCCTTAATGACAAATATAGAACTTTGTTCGAATTTAAATTATTTAAATTACTTGCTGTTTACTCGGCAATGGTGGCAAATAGTCTGGCAAAGCTACTGAATCAAATTTGTTTGCATTGAGTGATTGAACATAGAGGTCGTGTTTTTCCGAGGGTTCCAATTGCACTGTCTTCAGAATGTATTCCATTTCAGATGGTACCCTAATAATTTATTTTTCATTTTTATATTTGAAAATTTTTAAAATTTATCCTACGGTTTATATGGTGAATTGTATATACCAGGTATTTGTTTGGTACTGATAAGATAGTGATTTTTTTTAGCCTCTCTTTCGAGCTTTTTGTATTTTTCGATATTTTTTCGCTCCTCTTCCTGCTTGTCCATGTAATCTTTGTACTCTCTGAGCTCATTACTTTATAATAAAAGATAAAAAAATATATCATTTTAAATTCTTAAATATTACCGAACTATCTCGTTCTTTTGTTCGATGGCCTGCAAATAGGCCTTTCGCTTATAGTAATTAAACACATATTTCCTGCTGTAGTAGCCTCGCCATATTTTCTGGATCAAAATAGCCTTTTCGTGGTAAAATTCAAGCCTCATTAGTTTTACTCTTTCCTTAAATGTTCAAAAGTTAATTACTATGATTTAATTAATCCAAATGTTCTAAAACCTCGAGCTGTTGGCGATATTGTCTACGGCCTATGTAGCCTCTCCATACTCTTTGAATGACATTGGCATTCTTATTCAAATGCCTTAACAAAAAAAGCCTTATTAAAATAATTACTCAAAATTAATATTTTACTTTATATAAGTGGTAACTTTGAGTGCGCGGTACCATGATTGTATTTTGGTAGCTGCCTCGTTCTCTATGCGCCTAAATTGATCTGCTTTTCTAAATTAAACTTATCAAATAAAATCCTAATTCAATTATCTGTCCTTACCGACTGTTATCGTATATTTCGTCGATAATGCTCGGTACTTGATTGATTAATTCGATAATCTTTGCCATATCTCACCATTCAGTTAAATAAAGCTCTAAAGAAAAGTGTTATTCACAAATTTAAATCTTTGTTACCATGGAAACGTGGTTTGAAAAAAAAATTAATTTTATTGAATAAAATTGCAAATTTTGGTACCCTGGTTGCCATGGTTACTGATAACATGAGTAAAAAATTTGGAATAATTTAGCAAAAAAAAAATTAACCTTTTAAAGTTGGTTAGGATAATTTTAAAAAATGTTAAAAGCGGGACTGTTACCTGCGCCAGTAATCCAGCCTTTACGCTATGATACAATTGGCACTAGAATAAAAGTAGGCCCAAACACTTACATTCAAATAAGAAGTGGTACGTGTTTTTTTGTAAATTGGTAAGAAATAGTTTAAATTTTTGGTCTAGATGTTCCTGGTGCCAGAATATATTTTACCACTGATGGAACAAAGCCGGATCCGTTTCAAGTGGGACGAACCGGTAAGGCATCAACCCACAAATACATTGGCCCGTTTCGCTTGCAATTGGGCAATAGAGTTGTCCGAGCCATTGTATCCAGTCGAGATAGACTAAGAGAAAGTCCTATTGCCACAAGATACATTGACGTTCTTCCAAACAAGCCGCTTAGTGATCATGAACATGACGCAAACGAGTCCTCCAACAGTGAAGAAGAGTCCGAGTCAAGTAGCAAGTCTCGTAGAAATTCAATCAAGTTTAGAAGAAGATCATCAAGTGACTTTGGAGAGTTTCAAGGTACTCTGGATGGTGCCATAAACCCAGTTAATTACAGTGGTACACAAATAAATGTATGGGGTTTTCCAAATCCTGAACTTGCCAATTTTTTACCAAAACCACCGCAAACTCAAATGGGTTTCCTTACTGAAAACATGATAAAAGTAAATAGACAAAAAATATTTTTATAAAATTATATACGAAATTAAATTAAATTAATAAAGAATCTCAATACACCAAGGCCTGCTGCTATTGAGCCACCTAAAAATGAATGTAACTTGATTTAGACTAATTTTAAAAAGAAATTAGAAAATAATTATTTTTTTTATTCATTAGGGGACAAACTTCCTGATAATTTGAAAAAATTTTTTAAACAAATCTTAAAATTATATGAAAGAGATACAAATTTTCAGAGTGGATTAGACCGAATGATAGAGAATGGTCAGATAAGAGATAGTGAAATTTTGGAAAATAGAGAGGCGTTTAAAATAACTTGTTATTGTCCTAAATTTTTAAGTATATTATTAATTCAAGTTATAATATTGATATTAATTTAATATTAATTAGTTGATGAGCCCGTGGAGGCTAAGCCAAAACCTAAGCCAAAGCCAAAGCCGAAGCCCAGATCACCATCTCCAGAAATTGACATTGTTGATGATTTGTCCAATCAGAAGCCTCAAATACCACCAACACCAACACCAGTTGTTCCTCCACCTCCACCACCACCAAAGCCAAAACCAAAACCAAAACCTGTCGCTGAGATTAAAGTAGAAGAAGTCAAACCACCAAAAAATGATGAACCAAGCACATATGTAGAAGAATTACAGGTAAGCTCAAATAAAAGTGACCAATTTCTGAGTATGTTTTTCTTTTAAAAGCAACAAGGCACTGTTATTGATGCACCAAATTTTAATCATGAAAAAGATGCAGAAGCGTTAAGAAAGGCTGTCAAAGGGGCAGGTACAGATGAGCAAACAATTATAAATATTTGTGGTAATCGTAGCAATCAACAAAGGCTACAAATCAAATCGGTTTACACAGCTATGTTCGGCAGAGTAATTTAAAAAATGTTTATTAATTTGTTTTATGGTAATTTATTTATAATTAAGAATTTGGTCGATGATCTAAAAGGTGACACATCGGGAAATTTTAAAAAACTTCTGGTAGGGCTGTTCATGAGCCCGGTCGAATACGATTGTATGGAAATGAGAAAAGCTATTCAGGTAATTTAATTAATTTAAACAAATGTGATTAAATACAAAATTTAATTATTATTAACAAATAAAATTTTAATAAAAATTTAGGGTCTTGGAACAGACGATTCCACGTTGATCGAGCTAGTTACGTCTCGATCAAACAAGCGTCTTAAAGAAATGTCAACCTTGTACCAAGAGTGTAATTTTTTTAAATAAAAATAGATAATGAACCGATTTGGATTACTTTTATATCTTTCCAAGTGTATAGGAAAAAAATGGACGATGACATAAGATCAGATACCTCTGGTTCATACCGTAAACTGATAACTTCTTTGTTGAGCTTTGGTCGTGATGAAAACAACGAAGTAGACATGAATCTAGTTAGACAAGATGTAGATGAGCTCGTAAAAGCTGGGATAAAAAAGCTTGGCACTGATGAACAAAAATTCAACCAAATCTTTGGCACTAGAAGCTATGCTCATTTAAGACAAATGTTCAAGCTTTATCAAACAGAGACCAAGAAATCTATTGAAGATTCGATAAAAAGTGAAATGAGTGGAAATGTAGCTAAAACATATCTGGCCTTGAGTAAATAAATAAAGCTTGTTGTTTAGATTTTTTATTAAAATATGTTAAATTAAGTAAATAATGTGAAAAATAAGCCGGCATACTTTGCCAAAGAGATTAAAAAAGCAATTAAGGGACTTGGAACTGATGAGCACACATTGAATCGCATAATTATCTCACGATGCGAAGTGGACATGATTCAAATAAAGGAAGAGTACAGAAATTTATATGATAAATCAATGGAGGAAGAGATAAAAGATGATGTTTCAGGAGACTATGGCAAATTATTGCTTTTGTTAATAAAGGATCCTTCTGAGAGACTATTCGAACCAGCTGTTGAGGAAGAGCCACACGTAATTGAACAAGTAGAAGAACCACTTGTGGAAGAAACGCCCACAGTGGTTGCGAGTCCTTATTTCAATTGTTCCAATGATTGTGAACGACTTAGGAAAGCCATGAAAGGTATTGGAACAGATGAGAAAACGATTATTGAAATAATTAGCAAAAGATCACGGGCTCAAAGACAGGAACTGAAAACTTGTTTCAAGTCAATGTTTGGTAGAAATTTGATGGATGATTTGCACAGTGAATTGAGTGGCTCGTTCCGGGATATCATAGAAGGTCTGATGATGGAAGAGGACGAATTTGATGCGTTTTCATTCCAAAAAGCAATAGCTGGATTTGGAACCGATGGTAAAATTTTCATTATGCTCAAGAAAATTTTATTAATAGGCCAAAATCTAAAATATCACCCTTACTTTAAGAAATAAGATAGCTAAATAATTTTCGGAATGCAAAATAAATAAATAATCAACATAAAAAAGTTAACTTAAATTTTAACAAAACTAATTTTGGGATAAATTTATAAATTGTTAAAAAAATTGATGACATAAAATAGGATAATAATATGAAAACTATTGTTGAATGTCTATAATTATGCATAAGATAAATAATAGTATTTCTAAATAAACAAAAATTTAAGATATAATCATAGTGTCTTTATTTAACTTTAATTGTATTAAATTACAACTAGCTTAAAAATTAGTAACTAGATAACTTTTTTAATTATTAAATTTGAATGAATAATTTTTTAAAAAGATATTACTCTTTTATCCAAGTTCAATGATTTTGTACAGAACCATAGAGATAAAAATATTTACCTTTCGAATAAATTTTATTACTGATTTTTTTTTATTATTTTATATAAAGCTATTAAATTAATAAAATTTTTTTATAGTAATTAATTGAATTGTTAGCAATTAATAAAATATTTAGGTTTACTCTGTATCAAGACTTACTGAGATAAACATCTTGATTGCATTGATTTAAATTTTTTTTTAATTTATCTTAATTATAATAAAAAAAGTTAATTTAAATTTTTTATTCAAGAGAGCGCACTAATAGAGCTATTGACTACCAAAACACCTGAGCAAATAAATGCAGCTAAAGCCAAATATCATTCGAGTAACATTATTTAGAGAGAAAATCAGCTTTTTTAATTAAATTTTTATTATTTTTTGAATAAATTAAGTGTATAAAAAGAACCTAGAAAATGATATAAAGAGTGATACATGTGGTCATTTCAAAAAAGTACTAGTCTCGCTGCTTACAGCGACACGACCGTCAGGCAATTTGGTCGACAGAACACAGGCTAGATTGGATTCAGAAGAGCTGGTCAATGCTGGTACAAAAAGATGGGGCACAGATGAGTCCAAATTCATAACCATACTTTGCACTAGAAGCTTCTCTCAACTCAGAGCTATGTTCGATGCGTACGAACAATTGACTGGTCACTCGATTGAAGAAGACCTGAAAAAAGAGTGCTCAGGTGACTTGCTAAAGGTGTTTTTGTCCATTGTGGCATGTGTACGTGACAAGCAAGCGCATTTTGCTTCAATATTGTTAAAATCAATGAAAGGCCTTGGAACAAAAGAGAGCTCGTTGATTAGAGTGATAGTGGGCAGATGTGAAATAGACATGGTCCAGATAAAGCAAAAATTCGAACAAATGTCAAAGAAAACCCTTGCTGAGTACATTAAGGGAGACACGTCCGGAGATTTTAGAAAAGTTTTGCTCATTTTGATCGGTAATGAAGACGCAATCAAAAAATAAATGATCCTAATGAACAAATAGATATGGCTTTACTTTTATTTTTATTTTGGAAAAAAATTTTTTTTTCATTTTTATTAGGAAAATAAATTTTCTTAAATAAATTTTATTTTTTATTTTCATTCAAACGACTATTTGATTTAAATGTGAATAATCAAATAAACTAAATGCTGCTTATTACTATGAAGCCTTAATAAGAAATTTTTAAATTAATTTTCTTCTAAAATTAAATTTTTTTTTGCAAATGTTAAATTTTTTATTTTATCTACTAAAATGATTAGCTATATTAACAGATAAATTAGCATTGGCAATCAGTAAATATAAATTTGTGAACATTACTAAATAGATAAAGAATGTAATTTATGATTAAAATTTTTTTATTTTTTTCTTGAAATGGATTAACGTTTGGAGAAAAAGTTATGTAATTTTTTGAACAGGTTTTTAGTTTTTCAAGATTTTGAGGGGTTACCAAATTAAATAACACAACCAAGAATAAATCATTCAGAAAATTTAAGCGACTTTTTCATAAAATTATATAAAAATATTTTCTACCCTACAAGTATCTCACTCGGTCAAATTTCCACTTGTAAAAAGTGCTTGAAAATAGGTCCCTGAAAACAAAAATATTTTTTTGTTTGTTTTAGGTAAATTTGGCTAATAACTAAGTCTCATCATAATATATATTCTATTAACTCAGTTTCATAATATTTGATGTAAACATTAGGAGATAAATCCTGTTTTCTCAGTATTTTAAAACATAAACAAAAGCTGAATGGCACCATCTGGGCTTCATCCTAAAATCTAGTCAAAATGGTTCAATTAAGAGAAATCTTGGCTTGTTGACAATCTAATGGGTCTCATAATAGTTCATACTATCTTTCTTTTTTTTAAGGAGGGGGGTTGGGGGATTTAGAGTTTAAATTTTTAATTAAATTTCAGGTATTTAAATATTTATTAAACCACGATTAATTGAATATTACAAACCAATTTCAATAGTAATTTTTATTTAACTCGTAATCTTGTATACCAATTTAATCAAAGATAATTGTTTTATAATCTTTTATCAAATTTTGTTGGAAAATAAGCTATTTTATATTTATCTACGAGTCATAAATTTTTAAGTCTATAAATCGAGCTATTATTAATCATTTAAATTGCAGATAAATTTATTTTATTTTTAAATTTTCTTTAATTTATCCTTTAATTTAAATTCAAGCTAATTGCATAATATAATCTTAAAATAAAAAGTGCAAATTAATTTTTTTTTCAGATAAGATAGACGAATTTTTAAAAATGCCTACTACGCTATGACAATTTTTACAGATAGAAATTTCTAAATTTAATTTTAATTTAGGTCAAATACCACTTAATAGTTCTTATCTTGTATTTTTATGCTTTATTTATTCCTTGAAATCTAAAAGCTCATTTTGAGAAATAAAAACTAGAGAAAAATTTTAATTATTATTTTTAAATTACAAATGAGTGAGAAATCGATTGATTGATCAGATTTTTTTTTAATATCTAGTTCAAATTATAATTATAATTGATAAATGAATATTTTATTCAATGACAATAGATGTCTAGTTTGACATGATAATCAGTGAGTTTTGGCAAAATACAAATTTTTGTTTATCACTTCATTTATCATATTCGAATTAGGTGATAGGAAAAATTTTATAAAAATATTTTTATTAAACAAGAGACGAATAGACTTTCACATTTTTTTAAAACTAATATGTCAAACATTAATTTGTAAAGAATTTTTATGGTCATTTTTTTGCCATTGAATTGAATAGATAGAGATCAATGATAGCCAATTTATTCATGTGATAAATTTTTTTTTCGTAGAGCATTTTTTATTTTTAGTAAACTAGCATTGATTTTTTAAGTTTTGAATAAATTTAAAATTGTCAACTTTAAGTGCAAAAGACAATCAATTTAAGTCAATTTGTTTATGCAATTAAGAAAGAAAAATTTAAATAATTTCTTATTTTTGTATTTAAATCAAAATAAATATTTTGTTTTATTTAATATAACAAATTCTAATATTCAAATAAAACTGATAATTATTTCAAATTTAAATTAATTAAAGTAATTTTCTTAGATTAAAATCCCCTCATTTAAATTAAAATCAAGATAAGCTAATAAGTTTATTAATTTATTTAAATTAGTTTGTTATATAATTCAAGGCTTAAGATTTAATTTTTGATGGTTAAATAGATCAACTTTGCCAAATAGAGTTTTTATTTTTGGTCAACTATGGCAACGAGTGTAGGCAAATTTAAACCAGGTTAATTAACTAGTAGAGATTGTGTTACATCATTTTATTTGACAATAAAGAGTCGAATAAGTAGCAAATAACAAACCTTAGCGATTTATATCAACTGGGCCCTGATTCACTACGAGTCGCGATCTACGCGTGTAAAACGCCTATACATAGATTAAAATCATTTCAAAATATTAGCCAAGAGATTAATTAAATCAAAAAAAGTTATTGTTAGATTAAAAAATTTTTGTATTAGGCAAAATAAAGTTTGGCGTAGTAGAGGCTTGATTTTGACAAAGGGATAAAGATTACGAAACGATTACAAAATTTAAAATTCACCTTTTTTTATATACTTTTTTTTTCTTTTTTCTTGTATTTGAAAATAAAATTCACCATTAAAACTAATATTGGATCATTTGATTGTGTTTAAGGACATCCTTATATATATATATATAAAAGTTGGATTTAGTTGTATTCCAAAATTTATAGTCATTTTCTTGTTATTTTACTCTTGTAATTTGATACCAAGCGAGCTAAATTAGACCAAGTTATACGAATTTAAATGGCAATAGAGAAATAAAATTTACCTAAGGCTTAGGCACCAAGTTACCTTCAACTACATCCTCTCTAATATTTGAATACATACATAAGACATTACTTATCTTTGGATAATATTTGCCATGTACAGGTAAATGCATTTCTGTCCTGATATTTTTATCTTTAATGGCTTGTAATTAAGTTATATATGTTTCATTCAATTTAAGATAAACCAAAAGCACATTTTACTATAACTATAGCTAGGTATGTGTTCAATTCAAGATTAATTTGTTAGATAAAAATCAAGAAATTTTAAAATAACATAATTAAGGTTATATTTCATCACATAAGCTTTAATTCTCTGTCGAAGAAAGAAAAGAGAGAATATTTTTCTTTTTTTTTTTCTTTTTTTTTTATTTCAAAGGTGAAAATAAAATTTGTTTTAATTTTAAAAATATATAATGATAAAAAATTATAATAACCATCGCATTTAGAGTTTTTTTATAGGCGATTTATTCTAATTTCGGTATTTGTCAAATGTTAACCTGTTATACAATTGAACGAGGCCGTAGCTTAGTTTTATTGCTTTTTTGGTTTTATGGTCCAAACGTGACATTTAGAGAATTTATTGCCGCCAATTTTGCTTTAATGTCACTAGTCCGAGTCGGAGTGATAATTATCCCGAATGAGATAATTTAATATGCGATTTGACATAGAGCCATTTAATTATTTGAATTTTGATATTTAAAAATTTCTTGATAAAAGTTCTTATTTGTTTAAGTGATTAAGTGAATGAATAATTTTTTCGACTTTTATGTGATTATTAATTTTAAATTTTTGATTTTTTTATTTTCTTCCATTAATATTTTCATATATATATATTTTTATATTATTTATATATAAATGAATATATAGTTGTTTTTTTAAGATACAAAAAGCATCGCAAGACTTAAGAGAGCCACGAATTTGATACCCATTATACCTGAGCGCAAGTATGTAATTAGAACACTAATTTACAATCGTTTTGTCCTATCTAAAAATAAATCGTGTTGCTAATATGAGATTTAGCTATCGAATTACCACAACTAAAACTTGTTTTGGCTTTATGGACACAGAATTAATTTCAATGACCATGCAATAATAAAAGTTTATCAATTCTAATGGTCAGATAAGCTTTTTCTTTGTTTTTTTTTTAAAAATCATTTCAAACATTAAAATTCATTAATTAGTTCACAGTCTATTTGAATTAATTTCAAACATTTGGCAACAGATTACCATGGCTCTATACTTTGCTCCTAAACTGCTCATTAACAATCTACTGTTTAATGCCAATTAAATTAGGATCTAAATTTTTATTTATTTGTCTCAAGCTTAGTAAAAAAACCAACAATTTATCAAGTTTTTTTTTGCTAATAATAACCAGAAATATTGTATATTTATATTTATATTAAGTTAAATAAACAAAAAGATTCAAAACAATTAATTTATTTAGGCATTTGTGTGGCTTTTATTGGATCTTTCCACAAAAAATGTCCACAAAATAAGTATCTAGCTAAGTACCGGACAGACCAAAGCAATCCACTGTTTGACTATGACATATATTTTGACTGATAATTGTGAAGAAAATCTTAGGTTTTAGGACAGTGACTGAGGATAATTGGAATTGTTCAACCTTTAGCAAAGTCGACCAAATCCTTTATTTGATAACATTAACTTTTATTTTTTGATAGAGTTCCTAAAAATTGAGGATTAAGTTAAAACTAATTTTAAAGCATTAATTAGCCATAGGTCAAAACAAAATAATACCGTGATCAAATTAGTTTATCAATTTTTTACAAATATTGTAGTCACGGTAATTTTATGGACAAAAAAAAGATATATCAAGCCAAATAAATAGGTAACAAATATAAAAATTGATATCTATTTTAACATAAGTTGATATTATCTAATTGTGTTTAAATAATCATTTGGATTTGAGTAACCTTTTCGGTTTCTTCTAAGCGTTTTAAATTTATGAATGTAGCCGGTTTTTTTTTATTTTTTTTTTAACTTTATTTAATTTCAATTTAATAAAATACAAAAAAAAAAGCTAATTTCTCTTTTAAAAAAGGTTATTCTATTTTAAATGTTAAATAAGGTACAAGTGATTACATGGCATAGATAATATCATTCTATTTGAATTTAAATAGAAATGATTCTAACTTAAATTATTATTTCATATTTATCTAAAATTGACATTTTAAGAAAAAAAAGAAAAGAAAGTATCTTTGCATATTTTCAAAAGTTAGAATATTTAAAGTATGATTTTATTTAGTATTTCAAAATTTGTTTAATTTTATGCATAATTCTTGTCTTAATTGATATTTAATGTCCGATTAGTAGTGGTATGTAATCAGTTGCCAATGACTACGTCATATAGACAGATAAAATTCACTATATGGCAAGATCTATGCATATATGTATGATAAAGTTAAAATTCAAACATTGGTCGTAGATAACCATTACAATTTTTTATTATACTGAAATTTTAGCTAATAGATAAAATTCATAATTTTGGTTTAATTTTTTGTGTTTTTTTTTTATCTTAGCGTTATTTGGAATTTAATTAAAAATAAGAAAAAAGAAAAATTTGAAGCATTTATCGCATTTTGTACGATTTGTATTTTGAAATTTAAACCAAGCCGGTGTATTGTTTAGATAAGAGCCAAAGTTCTAATTTAAAATTTAATTGGAAATTTTTTTTTAAAACAAGCTAAGAGCCTATGTTTACCAAAAAAAAATTTAAATCAATATTTGCATTATGGAGAACAATTTAATTAACTAATACACAAATTAATGAGAAACTGTCTAATGTCCTAGCGATTTGTTTTATATAATCCAAACTTTGGGATTTAATTTGTAAAATATCACTCTAAATGAAAAAGATTAGATAGATCGAATTTATTAATAATAATAAAAAAAAAAGATTTATAATTAATTGTGATTTATTCGCGGACCTAAAGCCCACCACACTAATTTGGTGGATTAACACATTTTTATTTTATTTTTTTTTTATTCAAAATTTTGTATATCCATCGATATACGAGATAAATTTGTATCACAATTTTTTGCTTTAGATTTTGGGAATATGTTGAAATCGAATAGCGGAAGCAGTTCAATTCATTGAAAACAAACTGGTCTTAATTGTCCACTGTTTGTCTATTAGTACCCGTGTCTATATTTTTTTCTTCATTGTTTTCCTATTCATCAATCTGATATTCAGGTTAATCCGAATACAAATAACAAAGCTCGGATTGTTATTACCAAACGAACATTTTTATTTTAAAATTTTAAAATTTAGCCAGCTATTTTGATTAAAAGAAATAAAAAAGAAAAAGAAGAATAAATAATAAATTTGGCTTATAAACTACTAGGCTTAAGTCTATTCACTGGTTAGTTGATGAGGTTGCTCAATGGGTTTAGCTGCCGTAAAAATAAGCCCAGTGAAGTTTGTGTTTGAAACTGTTGAATCTAACGCATGCATGTACTAATTCATCCTTGACGCGCTTTTAATTGTCCGACAAGCACTAAGCTTATCCGGTTGCTCCATTCTTGAATAACAATACAAATAATATTGTGTTCAGAAAAGATCAATTAGATAATTTTATATTAAAAAAAGTTATTATAGTAAATTAAATTAGAAATCTTTTTTATTTTTTTATTTATTTATTTAAAGGTATATTTTAGCACAGGTTCTTAATTTTTTAGTTTAAATTTTAAAAATTAACTATATCAGTGATATTTGGATAATTTATGATAGAATTTGGAATAGTGGATGCGCCTGGGGCCCTGTTTAATTACAGCTTAGGCAAATTTGAATTGAACATGACAAGCCACTGTATTCGAAAGTAAAAAAGATAATTAAATTTTACAAAAAGAATGCAAGCTAAAACAGGTTAATTGTAGAAAAAATAAATAAATTTTTGTTTTTTGATCAAAAGTCAATTTTTTATCTATATTATTTTTTAATTTGAATTTTTTTCTTTCTACTTGGTCAAAAAAAATGATTGATTTAGGAAAAAAATAGATAGAAATAGTTCGACTTTATAGTTCAATAATTAAATTTTATCTAGCTCACTCATTTCGTTTTAATTAAATTTTTTTAATATCTCTATATATATATATATATATAAATAAATAATTTTTTTTCTATGCAGCTAGATAATTTAAATTTTTTTAGATTAAACAAATAAAACGAAATTTAAACATTAGGAAAAAGTAGGATCTAATTCGAATAATTTCTGTGCTTTTAGATAAATTGAATTTTTTTTAATGAATATTTTCTAGACAATTAAGACAAGGTGAACGAGCTAGCAAGGAACAAAATGCAATCAATGGTTGAAGTCGTTTGTGTTGGTAACGGCTCCAACAAGTCATATAATTCGGTATACAACGATCCGGGCTTCTGCAAGATGGTCATTGTGCAAGATGACGACAAGTTTCCGTCGCCGAGATTGTGCCTGTTGCGCCGGTGGCCCAACTTCGAAGCCGGCTTCGGCTTCAGCGTCTACGAGGACTTGATATCGTCGGGCGCGCTCAAGGTCCAAGAGGTGGTCAGGCACAGCCCGGCCGAGGCGGGCGGCTTGCGCAAAAATGACGTAATCGTCGAAATAAACAAAGAAAACATCGAGCTAAAGCCATTTGTGCCATTGATCGAAATTCTCAAAGAGGCCTTCAACCAAAACGAAATGGAGCTGTTGGTCCTGGCTGAACAAGACGCCCAATGGTACAGACTCAGAAACATAACTGTCAACAACAATTTTCCCAATATTGAATACTGCGAAACGCCCTACTACGGCCACATACTAAAGCCGCTGGATTCAGTAATGCCACATGGTAGAGTTGGAAATTCACAAATCGAATTTCACTCAAGCACAGGCAAGCTATTTAGAACAACACTGGTAATTGATAATGAGAGAGACTCGGTGTATCGCCGGGTCGAGGAGCTGAAGTCCAATGCGCCGGTTCAATCGGCCGATCAACCCATCCCTCCACTAAGGCCCGATGGCACGTTTAGGCAACCGGGCGCTGACACTGGCTCAGTGCGCGTCTACTACAGACGCGATCAAACTTGTCAAATACCCGTCACAGTCAAAGACGATGAGATACTGGCTGATTCTGGCTTGGGCACAATCAAAGACAAACGCTCTGCTAATCTGAACAATGCAACCATGAGCCCGTTCTCTACATTGGGCAAGTCCGATGTGGCTGTTGACTTGTTGCACGACAAATGGGCTGATCTAATGGACAAGTATTTGGACGACAAGTTCAGAAGTGTGTCAAGAGAGGACAAATATGAGCGTCCTGACCGAGACAACAGTGCTAAAAAGAGTCACGTGATTCGCTTGAATGATCCCAATTCGACCATGCGCTCCAAGTCAAGATCTAAATCGCGATGTCAGAGTCCCAACGATGCCTCATTTTCCTATTTGTACTCGGGCCGAGACGACTATCAGACAGCGTCGGCCACCTCGTTCAGAGACCTGAATCGGCAACAATCACCGTACCATAATGTGATGAATCGCGGATCGCCACAGACTCAATCGCACAATCGATTCACTTCACCACATCACACACTCCAATCGCCAGTAAAGCACAAATATCCAATACAAGTAATCAATGGTCACAAGTCCAGACCAACTCAACAAACAAGTCCTGTTCAGCACACACTTCAAGATCAAACAACAAGTAAATGTTAAACCTTTGTATTTCTAATAGACCATTAATTATTTGAAGTAAAAACGACTAAATATATTCTTTTTGTATTTTTAAATTTTATAACTAAATTTATTTCAATGTGGAAAAAAGAAACACATTTACCATTAACTATTTATTTGAAAAATTTTAATAACAAAAAATATTTTTCCAATATATTTTTAAAAAAAATTAAATAGAAAGGAGAGCTTTCAGTCCGACACTAAAAGTATAGTATTTATAATAAACCATTAATTATTTTAGGTAAAAATATTAACTACTCGATTTGTTAAGAAATGATATTGTTGCATGCAATCTTTCACATTCACATATTCTCTAAGCAAACATTTGTTTAGTCATTTGATAGTTTCATATCTGTTAATAATTTTAAAAAGTTAGATCAAGTATTCCCTCATCCGTCTTATTCTGAGATTAGTTAAATCAAACATTTCCAGTCTTTTCAAGTAGTCAAATTTTCGAAGTGAAGGGATTATTTTTGTCATTCTTATTGATTTTTTCTGGACAAGCGGTTCAAGCTCATTATTATTTCACTACTACTACTATTAATTTAAATTTTATATATTATTTTCGAGTGGTCACTTGATAAGGTCATTTAATAATCTTTTATCATTACAATTATAGTTACTTCATATCAGTACGATTCATCGTACACAGCTACATCGAGCAAGTACAATCCAGCCGTTGAGCAAAGCTCGTACCAAGAGCAAAGCTATTCAAGTAATTATATTAGAGAGCCGATTGTGACGGCTGATAAAACATACACCTATAAGAATTATAGCAGTGATAGTAGTGGTGGCGGTGGTGTGACCAAGCCGAGTCTAATACAGCACGAGTACTCGAGCTCGTCGTCAAATCAGCTCGGCTTTCAACTAGACGAGAATGAAATACGCAACAAAGGCGTCTACTTTGTCAAAAGTGTTGAGGCTAACTCGCCCAGTGCCATGGCCGGTCTCAAACAAGGCGACAAAATAACAAAAATAAATGGTAAGTCGACCATTGGCATGAGTTATGAGCAATTTTGTGATGAGATAATTATTGCCCAACAGCAACAGTTGAAAAATAACATGATACATTTGATGGTGATGCGCAAATCGGCCAAATCAAGCGCCATCGGCTCATACTCAAGCATTACCAAGAGTGGCACTACTGTGCTACCGATCAAGAACTACTCCAAGGACAAAAGCTCTAGCTTTGTCGATGAAGGCTATGGACCCGACTCGGCCACTTCGTCCACTACTACCACCGCTGCTATTAGTTCGTCATCGAACAAAAATCTAATTAGCTACGTGAAAGTAACCTCTCCCAATGGTAAGACACAAGACACAACAACACTAACTAACTAACACTAAAAAATAGAATAGATAACATACTAACTTTTAGACTAATCGATTATTATTAATCACTTTTGACCACTTGGCCTATACCCTCAATTTAAATCACCACTAACCTTCTACTTTAACTTTTAGATTTATTTTAATCCTTTGTATTGCTTATATTAATTAATTAATTAACAATATTTTTTCAGAGCATACAAAAAGTAATATTTTTTACCTAATTTTAAGAGGACAAAGCTGCTTACAAATTGGCAGAGAGTGAAGAAATTATTCCGCACACAACTTACGAGGCGGATGTAAAACCACTTAATGTGATTTATGACTCGGTAGTGAACGAGCCCGAGGTAGCTCGAGAGAGCAACATTAGACACCGGGCATCGGATGAAGTGACGCCTGCCAATCTGCTCGTTCAGAAGTATGAACTAGAGCTTAAAGAGAGAGAGGAGAGAGAAGAGGAGGAGATGGCGAGGGAACGAGAGAGGCTCGAATTCGAGCTAAGGATGAAAGAACAGCGAGA
>JAESIW010000207.1:2004718-2017580 GCA_016802295.1 Brachionus rotundiformis
ATACAAAAAGTAATATTTTTTTACCTAATTTTAAGAGGACAAAGCTGCTTACAAATTGGCAGAGAGTGAAGAAATTATTCCGCACACCACTTACGAGGCTGAAGTAAAACCACTTAACGTGATTTATGACTCGGTAGTGAATGAGCCCGAGGTAGCTCGAGAGAGCAACATTAAACACCGGGCATCGGATGAAGTGACGCCTGCCAATCTGCTCGTTCAGAAGTATGAACTAGAGCTTAAAGAGAGAGAGAAGAGAGAAGAGGAGGAGATGGAGAGGGAACGAGAGAGGCTCGAATTCGAGCTAAGGATGAAAGAACAACGAGAGAGAGAGCTCGCGGAACAGCGGGATAGAGAGGAGCGAGAGGCTCGAGAGAGGCTGGAATTTGAGCAAAAATTGAAGGAACAAAGAGAGAGAGAAGAATGGGAGAGAGAACAAAGGGATAGAGAGCAACGAGAGAGAGAGGAATTGGAGAATAAACTGCGCGAGCAAAGAGATCGAGAGGAACAGGAGAGGCTCGAGTTCGAGCAAAAGCTAAAAGAACAAGAGGAACAGGAAAGACTTGAGCGTGTCGAGAGAGAAAAAGAGCTTAGAGAGAGAGAGGAGCGTGAAAAAGAAGAACGTGACAGAGAGCGTGAATTGGCTCGATTGGAATTTGAGAAAAAGATTCGCGAGAAGCGCGATCGCGAGGAACGTGAAGCATCAGAAGCTAGAGCGGCCCTTGCTGCGCTAACAACAATCATTGTAACGGACAACCAAGACACAAATTCGAACAAAAATTTGATCCAAGTCGAAGAAGAAGAAACAAAAACAACATCGGTCATCGATCACATTTACCAAGTTAAAACAGAAGACTCTCATGAATTGATAAACAAAGTTACATTGAGGCCCAATGATGATACAATTGTGACAGATTACAATGCCACGTATGTACAAGACGACGATGGTGTTCAGTATGACAGCTCGAGTCAAATATCAGACGAAGAGGAAAGACGTAGACAAATAGCAGGTAATTACATTAACTCATTAATATCTAATGTGAGCAATGAGATGCAAAACGATAAAGACAAAATAGATGACTCGTTTACTTCGTCATCATACAAAGCTAAGCCTTTGAGTGATGATCTGTTGCATTTGATCGACTCGGATAGTAGCGAGGTCGGTAGCGGTGAGCATGTCTATTTTAAGCGAAAGATATACTTGTTTGAAAAAGAAGGACATTCGACTGAGAGTGGCTATAAACAGCCAAGTTTAGCTCAAATAATTCAGAGCTTGAATAAAGGTCTTGACTTGAGCATTAGTGAATCTAGTGAGGGCAACTCGATGCAGGAGAGCTATGCTCCGCCGTTTTCGCTAGGCATACGCTTAAGACAAAAGCATAATCCGCTCGAGGTCGGCAATCACGTGATCAGCTATGTCGAGCCGGACAGTTTGGCTGACAGAGCTGGTCTAAAACAAAATAGCCGACTATTGAGCATAAATGAGACTCCTTGTGACGACAAAACTCACGAGTTTGTCGTATTTTTTCTCAATTATGTACTTAGGAAAAACTCGTGCACCAAAATAACTCTTGGCGTTGAAGAGCCAGTTAAGTTAGAGCAAATAGCTAATAAGCAGCAAATAAGCTACATAAATGAGTCGTATCGCATTGAGAACGCCAATCTTAGGGCCATAATTAGGAATATATTGACAGGCGAGGAGTTCACACCGGTCAGCTACGGTCCTCTCGAGAACATAAAGCAAATTGTTCGCGAGGCCAAACAAGTGCCGTCTAATGATAGCGAATATCATGAGCTAGAGACCATGGTCTCTAGGCCGGCGCCAGTACCGGTTGTCGACTCGTCCGGCATCGAGAACCTCAAGTCCATTATAAGACAAATTAAGTATAACTTTGAGCAACATGTGGAGCCTGATGACGAACTCGAAACGCCCATTCACATTGACACTCAGCTCAAACAATCGCCCAACGGTCTAGATAACTTAAAAAATATCCTACAACAAGCTATTGATAGAAACGATTTTTATCTAAATAGTTCACAATTTTTACTCCTAAGAGGTACTCTAAATAGACAAGTTCTATCAGTTGGCTAATATCTTACTTTCTTTATGACATCTATCGTAGATTTACATCATTTGCTCTTGGTTAACTCTAAACTCAATATGCTTACATGTCTTGATACTGATTCAATCATTAATCATTAATTATCTATTTTTTTTAAATCATTAAAATAGCAAAACAAATTTATTTACCCTACAACTAAAAAACTAAGTACAAGTATTAATAAGTATTAATTAGTAAAATTCTAAGACAATAAATCTAAAAATTTTAAACCATTTTAATAATAATTATTGTACAATTAGATTTAATTCTCAAATCAATAATTTTTAATCAATAAAACGTTTAAATCTCAAACCATTTTCTAATAGTTATATTCAGAATTGTTTAAAAGTCACAGTTTTAAGTCAAGTAAATTACTTGTAATGTGCAAATAAATGATAAATTTTTCGAAATTTAAAAAACCCTAGTTTTTAGATTTAAGTTTTCATTAAAAACGAAAAATTAATAAAAAATAGCCGGTTTTAGACGAGTTGAAAAATTTTTTTAAGTCATTGACTTGACTTGACTTATGACTTAAAAACAAATCTGGTTATATTCTTAGCAGACATAAAATATAAAATTAAGTATTGAGTGTTTAATAAGAAAAATGCATTTTTACGATGCTCATGATTCATGAATTTTCTTTTAAAAAAGACACATTTTTTGCAAATAAATAATTCAAATCAAGGATAAATTTTTATTTAAATGAAAGCAAGTTTCTTCTATTTGAGGAAATACGGTAATATTCAATTTGGTGCCGAAATTTTCATTGCGACACATTGACCCAAACATGCATGCATATAAATGGATATTCAATTTTAAATTACAGTGCAAAACTAACTAGACTTTTCCTCAGTATTTCTTTTAAAATTCGTTTCCGGAATATGATAGCTGAATGTCTACTGGAATTATATCTTTACTTTTACTTTAATAGAAAGCATTTTAATTTAAGACTTATAATATCTTTTGTTAAATAAAAATGTATCTTTTTATACATAATATATATCGCCGTTTTCAAAATTAAATACAACTAAGCCAACACTTAAACTAATAAATTTCTAACTAGAATAGTTTGTAATTGTTCCTAATTTTTCATATTTCCACTTATCACTCAATATTTGGAGTTCTTTTAAACAAATATAGGCCTAAAAAATTAAATCCTCAATCTAATCTCAATCAAATCTTTTGAATTAAAAATAAAATTTAAATTTCTAAATAATTAAGTATAATTGACAAATTGTTCTAACATGTGTCATTTGATTTGATTTTGCTATTTTTATGATCATAGACTCTTTAATTAGTCACTTAATGGGCTTTTGACAAGTAATCTAACAAATTTGTTTTTTTTCTTCAAGAGTTCGATCGTCAGCAAGAAGTGATGAACCAACTAGTTGGTTGTATTAAGCACCCTAGCATGCAGAACAATCTAGAAACACGCCGGGTGTACAATCGGGAGTCATTTTTCGGCTATGGAATGTCGTTTCATCAGGAACCAATTTCACCCACACTGCCTCAACACAAGCTTGTCTATCCAAGAATTGAGATCGAGCCTGACTCGCCAAGCGTTGATGCTGGACTTGAGACTAACCAGCGTGTTGTTGCTGTAAATAATAAATATGTGAATGAACAGTTTCATACATTGGACGATGTGGCACAGGAAATCGAGGAAAGCTACTATGAGAAAAAATACACTGATATAACTGTGATGAGTGCCGATTTGTGGTCAAATCTTATTAATGAAAGGGTGCATGTTGCCGAAATAGTAAAAGTTATTCCAGAGCAAGTTCAGGTTGCCGAAAAGCCCACTAGAGAAATTCCAATGGACAATGAGACTGAGCCAACTGGTGTTAGATTGATTAGACTAGAGAAAACCCCTGCTGACAAACAATTTGGCTTTGACTGCAAAACCATAAGGACTGAAATTAGATATGTGGCTAACAATGTTCAGCCGAATCTTCCGGCTCACAGAGCTGGCCTTAGGAATAACGACAACATATTGGAAGTTAATGGCGAGCCCATACACAAATTGGAACATGAAAAAGTAATCAAAAAAATCAAAGCTAAGCCTGATCAGGTCGATTTGCTGGTCGTGTCTGATATAGCTGAATACTATAGAATAGTTAATTCGTATCCAAAGGAACAAGTGAAGACTGCCGAATCGCCCAAGTCTTCTCATGCTGAGGTCAACATTGACTTGAGAGTTCCGAACTATGTTCGTTACTATGAGGTTAAAAGAGACTCTGATTACAAAGGTCTCGGAATTAGCTTGACTCCGAGTGGTATCATTAGTTCAATTGAGTCCAATTCGCCAGCACACAAGGCCGGTCTTAAAAAAGACCAACGCTTTGTCGAGGTAGATGGAGTTAATGTGAAAAACAAATCAAATAAAGAAATATCCAAGCTGATACAAGGAAAAGATAGTTTAGTAATTGGTGTTATTGATGTGGATGAAGAGACATTATCGGAGAATCAGTATAATACAAAATTACAATCTGAAGGAGTTGGTTCAGTTTCGTCCACTACTGGTAAAAAGATACAAGGTATTTATTTAGTTTTAGAATACAGTTTTTGAGTCATTTACACACACACACATACACACACTCTTCCTACCAAAGGCACTCAAAGGCAATTAAATTTTTTTAAGCAATATTTTTAGAATTAATTTACAAAAAATTAATATAATTATTCATTTGAGTAATTGAATAATTGATAAAGTATATTTATTTATTGATATTATTCATTTATTTAAGTTTAAGTCCCATGGACGAAACGAAGTATTAAAAAAAGAGTAGAAAAATACAATTAAATGTCTATTTTACAATTGAATAATCATTAAGTTAATAAGTATAACTCCATGAGCTATTACCATACGGAAAGAAGTAGTAGAAATATATACAAAATATAAAAATAATATTTGTAATCAGAAAAATTTATTTTAGAAATACTTTAAGATTTTTTTCTTTATTGAATATTTAATCAAGAGACTAATATTCAGCACAAATGCCTACTCAGGTAAATTAGACTATCTTTCCTTTTAAATTTGAAACAAAGATAGCCATGTCTTATCTTGGAAAACGCTGACACCAGTGCTTTTAGACGTACAGTTCGAGTATAGTCTGTAGAAGGAACTTTTCTTTTTTTAAATATATTGCAAAACAAACTGAACATTTTCTTAGTATTGTTGTAAAAACTAAATTCTTGAATTTTAAAGGTTTTTCTATCTTTTGAATTAAATTTAATCATCTTCTTAATAATTAATTTAAATTTTAATTGTCTTTTGAGTGCTGTTTTAACTTAATTAATTAAAATAAAATGTTCAGGTTCAACAAATAAACTGAGCGGTAGTCAATCGAATTTGTCTTTTCTTAAGACCAAATTCGGCAGCTGTTTAGGCTTAAGCGACCATCGCACAAGAAACTCACTTTATCTAGGTATCCAATTTGTCTGCATACTTAACTAATTATAGGAGCATGATGTAATCGATTCAATTAATAGAGCATGTATAGCCATTTAGGAATTTTTAATTATTAGAGAAAAATTCAATTGAATTTAATTATTTTTATTATCATTGTTATTAATTTAATTTGTCAAGATCAACTGACAGGATTCAGGGTGTGTAACTTGGTTAGACGGCCAGACTTTGATGGATATGGCTTTTCGATGAAAGCCAACGAGACTGGTCCGCACATGATATCAAGCGTTGAGGTCAATTCTCCCGCTGAACAGTCCGGTCTTAGAGTAGAAGATTTGATTATTAAGGTTGGCGATCAAAATGTAGTTGGTGAACGATACTCCAAAACTACCACATTGATCAAAAATGAGTGTGAAAAAGGATTTTTGAAACTGGAAGTAATCGATTCCTTGTCATGTCCAGATGATATCAGAAAAACACCCCTAGTTCCACCATCAGGCTTTTCCACCATAAATTCATCTTCCAAACTTAGCAAAAAGTCCGACAGCATCAAGAATCTTCGAGAGATAACCAGTGAAATGATCGAGCAATCATCACCAACAACAAATCGAGCTATATCGGTCGAATCGGACCGAAAACGACCATTTTCAATGACTGACTTGGACCGCATTAATGGCAAAAATACAGTAAGATCAATTACTTCAATTGGTACCACTGCAACAGGCTACTCACAAACTAATTTGCCCAATGTTTCATCCAAATCGGTGGGCAATCTCTCCTCAATGGGTCAAGGTGAACTGCCAAAGTTCAAGCGCTGTGTGGTTCAGCTGATTCCCGAATATCAGGAAGGATTCGGCTTTACACTTAACTCCAAAATAAAGCCCAAATATACCATATTCTCAGTGGATCCAGAGTCGCCTGCCTACGCTGCCAATCTACGTCCCACTGATGTAATTGTCGAAATAAACAAAAAGAACATACGCCGCTTGAAATTCGAGAAAGTCAAAAACATGCTTTCGGAATCAAAGGCCAATGGTCAAGTGGAAATTTTGGCAATAAGCAAAGATGGATATTTGTTTTTCAAGAATAAGAAAAAGAAGTTTTCTTCAAGAAAATTGGTCACCACCGACAATACGGAGCTTCATTCAACTTTAGATGGTATTCGAACGAGGGCTTCCTCGGTCAATAATAACCGCGTCTCCTCCGATTACGGTAATAGCTTATCTCTTGTTTAAAAAATCTTTTATCATCTGTTTTTATATAAGAAGAAAATATTTTAATTTGATATAAATTAGATTTTATTTATGTCTTTTTTTAATTAATTTTTTAAAAACTAGATCTTAAAAAATTATAATTGTAATAAGATAATTTAATTAGATAACCATTAAATGGTTGTAAGACTTTGTCCAAAGAAAATTTTTTTTTTAATAGAAAATATAAAAATTTTGAATGTAAATAAATAAATTAATTAATTTAAGTATAAAAAATAATAAAAATAGTGAAATTAGTAAATTGTTAACTCATTAAAATTAAACTAAAACTTTAAGTAATTATATACAAATTAAATTAAAAAAATTATTATTTTTTGGTCTGATTGATATTTAATTTTCTTTATTTTTATAAATTATTTTTTTCTTATTTAACTAATTAATTTTGATGAAAATTTTTTAAAATTATGTCCATTCTTAGAAGGAGACAAACGCGCTCAATCAGTAGGACCAATCTATTCGAGAAATTCTACTGAGATACCATCGAGACCACACTCAGCAACTCCGACAAATCAATTGAACCAAGTTGAGAACGACTTGGACGACTTGATTTTGTTCAACGTGGAACGCTCTGAGCCCACTCAAAGCATTGGCATGTCTTTGACCAAATCTGAAAAAGATCCACAGTCGAATTTTTACCCAATGGTAACAGATGTTGAACGCGGCACACCAGTCGATCTGGCTGGCATCATGGTGGGCGATATTATCATTGAAATAAATGGCAAGTCAACACTGAACAAACAGAACAAGGAGATCCGTCCATGGATCGAATCGTCTGGCAATAGGATTGATTTTTTGGTCAAAAGAGATAAAAATATTGACGAAAAAATGAGAGAAAGCGCCAGAGAAATAACACAGGCTGTGGTTAACAGCGCGGTGCAAAAAGTTGGATCGCCAAGTTCGTCCAATCGTCTATCCAGAAAAGACAGCTATTCGCCAAAAGCTAGTGTAGAAAATTCACCAAGATTAGTTAAAGAAGATATCCACTTGTCTAGCAGTAAGCTACAAGACTACTCGTTTGAGTCAGCATCCTCAAAAAGCAACAAGTCGCCAAAAAGCCGCAACCAAAGCGAGCCAGCACTCGAAGAAACAATTAGATCGGAGAACACTGTTCAATCATCGTCTCCAATTAGCCGTAGATCGGCCTCTACGTACACATTGCCACGCGATGCGCCTATTCCGCGTTTGTGTCGAGTTAGAGCCTACGAAGAAAGCCTTGGCTTTACTGTATCTGGCTCCAAGTCAGCTCCAGGAGTTTTCAAGGTAACTGATGTAGGTTTAAATTCAGCAGCGGCAAATAGTGGTCTAAGAAACAATGACTACATTATAGAAGTATCTGGCGTCAATGTAGAAGCGTTGAACTACACCGACTTAATTGCGTTCATACGCAAAAAAAAGCAAGATGACGATCTACAACTTTTGGTTGCCGATCGTCAAACTCTAGAGTGGTACAAGAAGAAAAAAGTGCCAATTTCAAGTCAAGTGGTGCCAAAAATGCAGTACATAGAAACATTATTGAAAGAAGAGCTTGACAAAGAATTGGAAAGCACCGATTTAGATCAGAGTGGTTTGAACTATAGCGGAAATGGTGAGTTTGTGTAAATTTGTTTGTCTTAGAACCGTAGTAGACCTTCTTTAGTTTCTATCTGTGCACAAGAGCCAAAACCATAAATGATTTTGCTTGATTATTTTTAGGTTAAAGAATCATGATTTTAAGATTGCTGAATTAGTCAGCTAAAAAAGCTATTTAAGCTCAGTGCTGACTTGGATAATGCGCTGTGGAAAAAATAGACACCGAGCCAGTCTGGCCCGGTATTTGCCTAGGGAGTTCTTTGACAATTTTTTATTTAAAAAAAAAATTCTCTAATACTCTAATTTAAAGCGAGGTCAAGCGATAAAGGCATAAAAATACCATTCCAATCTGGTCGATCTGTTTGGATACATAGAAAAATATACTTGTAAGCAATCATGTATTTGTAATTAAGAATTTAAAGCCAATGATTGTTAACAAAAGCTTTTTTTTGGTTTAATAAGAAGCCAACTTAAAATTGCTCTTAATTTCTGTCAAATCAAGCTCAATTCTAACAAAAATTTCCCATTGCTTTGGCTACAAATTTGCTTTCTGGCCTTTAAACAACCATTTAATCATCATACTTATGTACTTGTTGTTTGAAGGCTAGTTAAATTAATAGTCAATGGTTTATAGATTTTTTATTTTATTGGTAAACCATTGGTGCAAAAATTATGGTTTGGTGCTTTGAAATTTTTTAAAATTTTTTTTATCCGATTAACATCCGAGATTTTTTGTCTAAAATTAATTCCTTGTTTGGTTCGAATCAAATAACTGCTTTTTTTGGTTACCATGGCAACGCAATTTTTTTTTACATTTTATTTTTAATTTTAGATGCGATAAACCAGTAAATAGCCTGTCAATATCACTAAACGATCTTTCTCAAGCAAACAATGTTTAAAATGGCTCTGTATGCTAATGTTGGATGAATGTTTTTATTTTTTTTCCAAACTTAAATTTCATTCAAATTGATCAACTTCCATTTTTCTATTATTTATTTTTTTTACATCTAATTAAAGCTGTTTTTATGATAGATTACGGAGATTTTACCCTTTATACAATGAGAATAATTTCAGAATAGAATAACGAATGATATTTATGATATATTAGATTTTTTTTTTTTTTAAGTATTAAGGTTTTTTTTGATCTATTATACAAAAAAAAATATAGTTCCTATTAAATAATCAAGATATATCATTTTTTTTTCGTAAAGCCTCTTTGAGGTTTTATTATAACTAATTGAGAAAATCTTGATTTATTTTCTTTTAAAAGATAAATTCTCTTAAATTTTTATACTATAATTATTAATAAATTCTTAAAAATTAATTATTAAAAAAAAAGAATATTTTACTTCTTTTACCATTTTATTTTTTTTATTTTCTTTCAATAAAGATTTTTTCTTTTGATTCAATCAAAATTTTGAATAAATATGAAAAAATTAATTGTTTTAGCCTTATCTGGTGTCCATCTTTAAAAGTGATGATAACTAAATAAATTAAAAAAAAATAAGAATTCCAGTGGAAAAAAAATTTTATTCAAAATTTTTTAGACTAAATATCAAAAATAAAAAAAAGTATTAAAAATATAAATCTAAAGATAAAATATGTTTAAAAAGCTAATAAAAAAGATCAAAATTTTGTAATCAAATGCGCACGTTTTGATTGCGAAGGATTCAGTCGAGCTTGAATCGCTTGAAACCTCAGATACTTTAACTTGAATAAAATATTATTATTAATTTTTATTTAGATTAGAGGCGATTAAAAATACCTTGATAGTTGCTATTAAGGTCCAAAGAAAGACCTTCTTTTTGAGCATTTGTCTGCAAATCTGCTTTATTTGCATTCAAGTTGTCATAAATTTCTTTTCCAGCAAGATTGAAATCGTCATTTTGTCCAAATTCTCGTTCCTCCTGAATGGTTATATAAGAACCATTGGTCAATCTAAAAATTAAAAATTATGCATGATATCTTTAAAATAATTCAACTATTACGCTTTACTAACTAGATTTGAATTTTGACCAGTGATCTTTTTTATCACAGTTTCCAAATTAGGAAATGTATTTCCCATTACTTTTAGCATTCGTCCATTTATTGAACTTATCTTTATGATGTCTTCTACAATTAATAATTTTTTTACCAGATTTTGTGTAATTTGTTGTTGTGTAGTATTTACAAAAGTGGTTTCAGAAAAATTTGAATTTGTTGTATTCAGATTGATTTTAGATGTCATTAAGCCGTCTTCAACTATTATATTTGTTGAGTTTGATATTGTAATATTTTCTGTTACTGCTGAAGTTGTCATATTTCCAATCTCAAATGTACCATTTATATTATTTATCACATTTGTTGTTAATATATTCTTGCTTGTCCGATTACTTTTTATTTTACTGACTGTTTCTTTTGAAGTTTCAGTATTGTAGAGAGTTGTTCTATTCTTTCCATTCTCGTCAATCGATGAATTATTTTCCTCACTACTGTGTCCATCTTCTCCATAATTTGAATCGTTGCTTCCACTTTCCTGAGAATTTTGTCCACTGTGTCCATCTTCTCCATAATTTGAATCGTTGCTTCCACTTTCCTGAGAATTTTGTCCACTGTGTCCATCTTCTCCATAATTTGAATCGTTGCTTCCACTTTCCTGAGAATTTTGTCCACTGTGTCCATCTTCTCCATAATTTGAATCGTTGCTTCCACTTTCTTGAGAATTTTGTCCACTGTGTCCATTTTCATTGGAATTGTTTCCATTGTCCGAATCAATTTGTCCATTATCAGCTGATAAACCACTTTTTTTGAGAATCAAATTGTCTGAATTAATAGCCAAGGACTTGACTAATCTTTTTTTGTTTTCCTTAACTCCAAAAGCTTGTTTGCCATGCACTGCCTGACAAAAGATACCAATGATTAAGACAAATGCTAAAACTGCTTTTGTTTTTATTTGAAAATTCATTTTTTTTTTAGCTTTTTCAGAAACTTGTTGATCTCATTTATTTATATTTTATCTTTTTTATCTATTTTAACAGTTCAATGAGCAAACAATTTTAACAAAATCATGAATTTTAAAAAATATCTTGATTTTACATTAACTATTGTATATTTCACAAAATGATCAAATTTAAATTAGAAGCCTTGCTATTGTTTTATATATTTAGTATCAAATTAATTGACTTTTCCTGATTTTTTCATTAAGAATATCAATTTTATTAATACGATTAAATCGAGACAAACTTTTATATTAGATTTTATTAAACAAATTAAGATTAAATTAAATTTAAAATGTATAATTTGGTTTTAAATTATTAAGATTTTGGGTCTTAGTTTTTCTTTATATCGTGAAGAAATTTTCAAAACAAATGTATATTTAATTATTCTGTTTTATTTAAAATTTTATATTTTAACATTTTTTATAAAATTAAAACTAATTATATTTTAATTATAGGCAAATAAGTTAAAACACTTTCAGCTTCCATAATTTAAATTGAGAAATTTTAAACATTATTATATTTTTTAATTTTTGATTAATTTTAAATGAACATTGAAAAAATTTTATAAAAATGGATATTTTATAGCTTGTAAAATAGAAAAAAGGATTAAAAAATAATATAATAACAATAATAATTTTTTTTATTTAATAAATTAATATAAAAAAGTACATTATATATTTAATTTCGTTCTATCAAAATCTTCAAATCATGCTTTTCTTTTTTCTTAAGTACAAGCTGTACTAGCTCATCGTAATCCAAATTTTCCACATTTGTTCCCGAAACTTGTATAATTCTATCATTTTTCTTTAAATTGCTTTTTTCGGCTGGTGAACCTGGTTCAACTTCTCTCACTTTAAATATACCCCGAGTCGACTTAGAAGACTCAATACCAAAGCCAAGGCTTTCTTCATAAACATTAAATACACATAAATGTTTGTTTAGGTATTTAAATTTTCTGTCACTATCTCTTAATTTTTCTGAATATTCTATAGAAAATAAATAAAAGAATAAGTTTAAATAAGAGATAAACTTTTACCGTAATCGGAGCAGATGCGATTGACTGATGAGGCTTTTGCTAGATTATCATCTAAAGAAGAAAAGAACTCCGTGTTTTCCATGGTAATTAAATCTGGTGAAGAAAAATTCTTTTTCTTATACTTGAAATACAAATATCCATCTTTGTTTATTGCCAAAATTTCCACTTGACCATTAGCCTTTGATTCTGAAAGGATTTTTCTGACTTTATTTCGATTCAAGCGGCGTATATTCTTTTTGTTTATTTCGATAATCACATCAGTTGGACGTAGATTGGCAGCGTAGGCGGGTGACTCTGGATCCACTGAGAATATGGTATATTTGGGCACAATTTGAGAATTAAGTGTAAAACCAAATCCCTCCTCATATTCAGGAATTAATTGAACCACACAGCGCTTGAACTTGGGCGATTCAGATTGACCGATTGTAGAGAGATTGGAAGAGATAGTGGGCAAATTAGCTTGTGAATTATCTTAATAAATAAGCTACTAATAATTTTTT
>JAESIW010000207.1:2020968-2046950 GCA_016802295.1 Brachionus rotundiformis
TATATTGCTTTCGGATATTGTTTTAAATCCTGCTTTTTTAAAACAATTTAAAATTGTTTCAGAACTGACATCTGAAGATCGGTAAATTTTATTTATTGAATTTAAAAAATCAATTTCAGGCAGGTCAGCTCCTTCTTGGATATAGTTCAATTTCTCAGTAACAATCAAATTACGATATTTAATCTTAAACGACTGGATAATTCCCTGATCCATTGGTTAAATAACCGAAAAGCAGTTAGCTGGGAAATAATGTGTTTTAATATTAGTTAAGTTTATTTCTTAAGTATTTTTTATGTCATGATGGCCACTGAAGTAATCTAAGAATAATAAAATATTATGTTTTACAGATCTGAATTTCCTATCCATTTTGGCAAGCCATTCTTTGAAAAAGATTGCAGTTATCCAGGCTTTAGAATTGCTTCTATAATAAACAGGTAAATTACCTAAATTAATGAATTTATAGCACCTTGGGTTCTTACTTGACCGAATAGCAATTGGTTTCAATTTTTCAGATCTATCTCAATTTGATCCTAATAGGAGTGACAATCGCTGAATTTTTTTACGCTTTTACACGGTAAACCAGAAAAAAACATAGTTTTATCAGGTCAAGCCTTGTAGAATAGACATTGAAAATATCATTTAAGCTGTACCCTTTGATTAAGTCGGGAAGAGCTATTAGCCAATTTTCAATTGTAATGGGATCGACTAAACCAGCTTCCGCATATAGTTTAAAGGTAATATAAAGCCTTTTTTTAAACCCGTTTAACCATCAATTGCTTGCTTTAAAATCAGTTTGATAGTACAAACAAGGTTGCATATTTAATAGCCTGGACTTGAATCAATGGACCGTTAAGAATAATATTTTTATATGACATAACTGATTTGAACTGTTGGAAAGATTTTTTCTTTTGATTCAATCAAAATTTTGAATAAATATGAAAAAATTAATTGTTTTAGTTTTATCTCTTGTCCATCATTAAAAGTAATGATAACTAAATAAATAAATAAAAAAAAAAACAAGAAATCCAGTGGAAAAAAAATTTTATTCTAAGTTTTTAAACTAAATATCAAAAATAAAAAAATTATTAATAATATAAATCTAAAGGAAAAAAATATTTAAAAAGCTAATAAAAAATATCAAAATTTTGTAATCAAATGCGCACGTTTTGATTGCGAAGGATTCAGTCGAGCTTGAATCGCTTGAAACCTCAGATACTTTAACTTGAATAAAATATTATTATTAATTTTTATTTAAATTAGAGGTGATTAAAAATACCTTGATAGTTGCTATTAAGGTCCAAAGAAAGACCTTCTTTTTGTGCATTTGTCTGCAAATCTGCTTTATTTGCATTCAAGTTGTCATAAATTTCTTTTCCAGCAAGATTGAAATCGTCATTTTGTCCGAATTCTCGTTCCTCTTGAATGGTTATATAAGAACCATTGGTCAATCTGAAGAGCAAAAATTAAGCATGATATTCTAAAAATAATTTAACTATTACGTTTTACTAACTAGATTTGAATTTTGACCAGTGATCTTTTTTATCACGGTTTCTAAATTAGGAAATGTATTTCCCATTACTTTTAGCATTCGTCCATTAAATGAACTTATCTTAATGATGTCTTCTACAATTAATAATTTTTTTACCAGATTTTGTGTAATTTGTTGTTGCGTAGTATTTACATAAGTGGTTTCAGAAAAATTTGAATTTGTTGTATTTAAATTAATATTAGTTGTCATTAAGTCATCTAAAACTGTTATATTTGTTGAGTTTGATGTTTTAATATTATCTGTCACTGATAAAGTTGTCATATTTTCAATCTCAAAAGTACCATTTATATTATTTATCGCATTTGTTGTTAATATATTCTTGCTTGTCCCATTACTTTTTAATTTACTAACTGTTTCTCTTGAAGCTTCAGTATTGTAGAGAGTTGTTTTTATCTCTCCATTGTCGCCAATCGATGAATTATTTTCTTCGCTACTGTATCCATCTTCTCCATCATTTGAATCATTGCTTCCATTTTCTTGAGAATTTTGTCCACTGTGTCCATCTTCTCCATCATTTGAATCATTGCTTCCATTTTCTTGAGAATTTTGTCCACTGTGTCCATCTTCTCCATCATTTGAATCATTGCTTCCATTTTCTTGAGAATTTTGTCCACTGTGTCCATCTTCTCCATCATTGGAATTGTTATCATTGTTTGAGTCACTTTGTCCATTATCAGCTGATAAACCATTTTTTTTGAGAATCAATTTGTCTGAATTAATAGCTAAGGACCTAACTAATCTTTTTTTGTTTTCCTTAGCTCCAAATGCTTGTTTGCCATTCACCGTCTGACAAAAGACACCAATGATTAAGACAAGGGCTAAAATTGCTTTTTTTTTTGTTTGATAATTCATTTTTAATTTAGCTTTTTCAGAATCTTGTTGATCTCATTTATTTATATTTAAAATTTTTTTATCTATTTTAACAGTTCGATGAGCAAACAATTTTAACAAAATCATGAATTTAAAAAAATATCTTGAATTTACATTAACTATTGTATATTTCACATAATGATCAATTTTAAATTAAGAAGCCTTGCTATTGTTTTCTATATTTAGTATCAAATTAATTGACTTTTCCTGATTTTTATCAATTTTATTAATACGATTAAATCGAGACAAACTTTTATATTAGACTTTATTAAACAAATTTAAAATAAATTAAATTTAATATGTATAATTTGGTTTTAAATTATTAAGATTTTGAGTCGTTGTTTTTCTGTCTATCGTGAAGAAATTTTCAAAACAAATGTATATTTAATTATTCTGTTTGATATAAAATTTTATATTTTAACATTTTTTATAAAATTAAAACTATCCATATTTTAACTATAGGCAAATAATTTAAAACACTTTCAGTCACCAAAATTTTAATTGAGAAATTTTAAACATTATTATATTTCTAAATATTTGATTAATTTTAAATGAACATTAATAACATTTTGTAAAAATTGGTATATTAAAGCTTGTAAAATAGAAAAAAGTATTAAAAAATAATTTAATAACAATAAGAATTTTTTTTTATTTAATAAATTAATATAAAAAAATAAATTTTATATTTAATTTCGCTCTATCAAAATTTTTAAATCATGTTTTTCTTTTTTCTTAAGTATAAGCTGTACTAGACCATCGTAATCCAAATTTTCCACATTTGTTCCCGAAACTTGTATGATTCTATCATTATTCTTTAAATTGCTTTTTTCAGCTGGTGAACCTGGTTCAACTTCTCTCACTTTAAATATACCCCGAGTCGACTTAGAAGACTCAATACCAAATCCAAGACTTTCTTCATAAACATTAAATACACATAAATGTTTGTTAAAGTATTTAAATTTTCTGTCACTATCTCTTAATTTTTCTGAATATTCTATAGAAAAAAAATAAAACAATAAGTTTAAAATAAGAGATAAACTTTTACCGTAATCGGAGCAGATGTGGTTATTATTGATTGATGAGGCTTTTGCTAGTTTATCATCTAGAGAAGAGAAGAACTCCGTGTTTTCCATGGTAATTAAATTTGATGAAGAAAAACTCTTTTTCTTATATTTGAAATACAAATATCCATCTTTGCTTATTGCCAAAATTTCCACTTGACCATTAGCCTTTGATTCTGAAAGCATTTTTCTGACTTTATTTCGATTCAAGCGGCGTATATTCTTTTTGTTTATTTCGATTATCACATCAGTGGGACGTAGATTGGCAGCGTAGGCAGGCGACTCTGGATCCACTGAAAATATGGTATATTTGGGCACAATTTGAGAATTAAGTGTAAAACCAAATCCCTCCTCATATTCAGGAATTAATTGAACCACACAGCGCTTGAACTTCGGCGATTCAGATTGACCAATTGTAGATAAATTAGAAGAGATAGTGGGCAAATTAGCTTGTGAATGATCTTAATAAATAAATAAATTATTTAATAATTTATTTTATTCATTTTCTTGTTACCATCTTTTAATTGACTTTTTGTTTCTCTTTGATTAGTATTTTCTTTAATTGGACTTATTCTATCTATTTGTCCATTATTTAATTCAAATGAAGAAACACTAGATAGATCTTCGTTATCAAGAATAGTTTTCTTATCTGATAATTGTTTGGTTTTGGACAGACCAAGTTGATTTTTGCCTGATTCAATTCTCAAAACTTCCATTTTTAAAGTTCTATTTTCGCATATGTCTTGTAGAATAGATAAAGTCTCAGAAAAGCTTTTTCCAGAGACATCTTTGTCATTTATTTTGATTATTAAATCATTTGGTTTAAGACCAGCTTTTTCAGATGGTGAATTCGGTTCCACTATTGACACCATTTGAGGACTGAATTCAACCGATTGTACTGAAAAGCCAAAACTATCATCTCTAATGCCACGAACCAAATTTAATATTTTTGTCACTCGATTCTGGTCTTTTTAAATTAAATTAGAACTAGAAAAAAAGTTATAAAACAGATAAATTAATTGTGAAAAGATAAAACATCCTTCCATTTAACTTAATAGATTATTGGTAGAGAATTTAAATTAATTTGTAATTAATAAAATTTCAAGAAAACTATTTTATTAATTTTTAAACAATATCTTGATTAAAGTGATCACCATATAATAAATAAATAAATAAATAAATAAATAAATAAATAAATAAATAAATAAATATACGTCTTGATTATATAAAAGATACTAAAACTAAACTAAGATCGAATTTACAACCGAACTGTGGTCATATAGTACCAAAAGATATTTATAATTTTATTTTATATGAGATTAATGGAGAAAATATAAAAATTTTATTTTTGATAAACGATCAATTTTAACTTACATATATCCTCTTCGTCCGAATCTTTGATTTTTTTATGTCCAGTTTTAGCCATGACTATACGATTATACTCGTCCTGATCGGCTATTACCAGTAAATCGATTTGCTTTCCCAATGAGTCAAATACTTCATCCACTTGGTAGTTTTCCATTTGATAAATTTGCTTACCATTTACCTCTAATATGATATCATTGTTTCTTAGACCAGCTTTGTAAGCCGCGAGACCTGGCCGAACATTCCAAGCAACATATTTTATTCCAAGCTTAATAAATTTATATGAAAAGCCAATGTGGTCATTTATCCTCTGACGAACATAGGAAATTAGTCTTGGTTGTTTAGTGTCAAGAGATGAATCTTTAGATTTAGAAAGCTCCATACGTGACACTTGTAGTTTCAAAAATTCATTTTGGTATGAATTAGTTATTAGGTTGTTTATCTTTGCCAAGCGTTCACCGAAAACATTTTGATCATTAACACTTAGAATAACATCGCCAATTTCAAGACCAGAGTTTTTTGCAGAAGAGTTTGGTTCAAATTCTGCAATCAAATTCATGCCCATTTCATTTTGCTTTAAAACTAAGCCAAGTTTTCTGCAATTTGGACTTGGACGAATTCGGTATGTCCGAATTTGGTCAAGGGAAGCTTTTGAAATATTCAATAGAAGAGATTAGCTGAGACAAGATTAAAAATTACTTGCAGACATTAGTTTAGAGATCTTGTCAATACAAATTTATCTTTACCAAGACCAATTCTACTTTTTTAAATTTTATTAATTTTTTTCTTTCAAGATAAAAATTTTTAATTTATCACTTAATTAAATTTCGTAATAGAAAAAATTTAAACCCAAAAGTTTTGATTATATTCTTGAAATAGCACATATATATTAATTTAAGTGAAATTATAATTTTCAATTTAGAATTATCTCCTTAATCATTAGCCAATGATAAAAAAAAACGCTTTTTTTAAAGTCCTATGACTTAAAAATTATATATCTCCAAATTTTTTTTATTTATAAGCTCAATTAAAGTGAACATCTTAGATAGATCAGTATAATTATTTTCTAATCTAAAAATTTTTAGTCAAACAATTAGAAATTTTTTATCTCCGATTCATATTGTATACAAAAACCATATTTTATTTTGTTTAAGAATCTAAATCGAACAAAATAGATAGCTAAATTAATATATAAACATTAGGCTTTAATATAAAGAAATTCAAGTTTGATTTTTTTAGATTAATTTTAAAATACTATCTAAATGATCAAAATTTTTAAAATAATTTTTTTATTAAAATTAAAGCCTTTAGTTTTAAATTAGAACTTTTTTCAAAGAAGTCAATTAATTTAAAAGATAAAAAGATTAAATAAACAAGACGTGGCGCACTTGTTTAAGTATGAATAATAAAAAATTAGTTTGATTTAAGAGCCAGATAAAGTAAGACTTTTCTTTAAAGCAAAAATAATAGTTGAAGACAAAAACAGTTTTTACAAATTTATTTTACAAATGACTAAAAATAAAATTAAAATTTTGTAGATCCTTGTCTCATGAGATAGATCTTTTGAATTAATTGCTGGTTAAAATTTTCCATTGATGGTTTACTTGGTTCCAAATCATAGAGACACTCCTCTGATTTATTTTTAACATAAGCAGAATCTTCTTCGTACAATGGATTTAATTTGCCAGATCTGCACATGCTTTCCGAGTTGATTTTTTCAATTATGTCTTTGGCAAAGATGCTTTCTTCAATGTCAATGTCCTGAATCATGGAGCTCTCATCGTACGAAAGATAATTATTGCTCTGTTCGACGATTATGTCGTTTGGTTTAATTTCAATAATGTTTAGGATAAATTGATTTGATTTAGGCGTACTGGTACCATGTGAGTATGAGTATGTTTTGACTTCTTTGTTTGGCAAATAGTGGCTCAAATTAAAACTAAAACTTGTTTGTTCTGGCAAAAAGAAAGGCAGAATGCAAACGAGTGAACTCATTATCCCAAGGAATATTTTGGCTTCTGGTGATGGCAGCGAGCTGACTTTGAACACATAAATTGATAGCATTTCACTCAAATGCTTTATGGAAAGAAAGAAGCTTAGAGATGAGCATCGAATTTCGCAAGGAAACAGCTCACAGACAAACAAGATGAGGACATTTATAGATGAGGAGAGCATTACTTTGGCAAATATGTTCATAATTAGTTTAATTATTTCGTTGGTGGAATTTTTAGCAGTCATGAGTGAAGAGCCCAAATAGAACAAACTTCCTAAAAATATTGCCATACTCAATGGTACTCTTTTACCAAAGCTTAAATAAAAATTATTTAATATAATTATTTGTAATTAAATTAAGCTAAATTTCTATCTTACTTTAAAATAACAAGTGATAATATTAGGTTAAATATGCCAATGATGAAATTTAAACTGATTTCAGAGGTCAGTCTATCATCGGTAAAGTGAAAATTTTCTTGACTATTAAAAAAAGACAGCAAAGATGTTAATGACCATAACAAAACAAAAAAACTGATTATTCGACGCAATGTGGGCTGAAATGACTCAATATCTAATCTATCATCCGATAGTTTGTCCAGTGATTTAATATGAGCCAAATTAAAGCTGGTACCATTCGATGTTTGTAGAATTTTGTAGCAAATGGACTGAGCTTTTTTCAAATTTCCTCTTATAACAAGCCATTTGAACGATTCCTTTATCATCCTTTAATAAAAATTAATTTTGAATTTTTTCTATCTAAATGTTAACAATTATTTTTAAATTAAGATGCAGTAAATTATTTTTTTAAATTTAAGTTTAATCCAAATATTTATCATTTTTAATTAATTAAATCTTATTGAAAATAAAATATGAAAAAAAATAATATTTTTCTCAATGAAAATAGATAAGCATCAAAATATTTTAGAAGATTTTAAATTTTAGTTGGGAAAACTTGCATAGATTAAGAGATAAATATCTAAGTTACCATGGATATACGAAAGCAATTGCTGCCAGCAGACTTCCAGTTAGCTGTAAATATCTCCAATCATTGATATATTTGGTCATTAGTGACACAAAAATGTTCGTAAAAGGACCAAGGGCAACAAATGCAACACAGTACAAATTTCGACTATTGGCACTAATTATGGTCTCGAAAAGCAACACATAGGACACAATATAACAACCCTATTTAAAGATAATTAACAAAGAAATAAAAGTTATTTTTGTTATTTACCTGAACTAGAGCAGCTATTACAAAGCGAATGGCCAAGAAAAGTCTGTATCCATTGACCATTGAAATCAGAGAGCCTATTATGCCGGACATGTACAGAGTGATTAGATAAATGTTCTTGCGTCCAACATAATCGGCCAAAATGGACAAGAATATGGCACCAATTATTTTTCCACTCAAAAAGCTCATTTGAGCATAAGCAATTGTTACAATTGAGGAGTGCAAATTTTCACAAGTTATGTTCCACTTGACCAAAACATTGGTCTGATAATCTTCTTCAAGGAAAATTTCTTCCAACTCTTGGTACTCAAGCTGGGAGCGAATTCGTCGCGCCGAGCTAATCAGAGATTTTTTGTACAAATCATTGTCACATATTAAAACAATATTCGAGTAGGGTATTCGATAATACAATTGTTTTTTTATGCTATTTAGAACTTTTGGCGAATTGATGGTAATCATGTTTAAATATTTGGTGTAATTTTTTGCCATGCATTCAGTCTCACTAAGGTACTTAATGGTAATGTTATTAAGACTTTGCTTTTTGTGCAGTTCGTCCAACAAATTAATTTCCTTGAGAAATTTCTCAAGCCTATTTGAATTGGGCAGTCCATACGGAAACAATTTATTTAGGAGCATTGTTTGGTTCTCATTAAGAGTGTTGAATATTAAGGCAGTTGAGTCGGAACATGAATCGTTCATCTTTAAAATTTGCAGATCAAAATATCTCAGATGGAACTGAATGGGCAGAATGGTCAAGCCGAGTAGAACAAAGATCACAGGTAGATATAAATATGACTTGTAGTTCACTCGGATCATTCTGTGATCGCTTGATGCTGACTGTGGACTCTTTGGCTCCTCAGGCTCATTCAGAAATGCCTTTATTTTGTTTATTTTGTAAATTAGCCGGTCCGGATTGTCACTGTATATGTTGTTCATTTTATAATGGTCACTATTTTCATATTTTTGACCACATTTACCTTAAGATTCTGCTTGGGAAAAAGACAATAGTTTTAATTTTAATCTATTTTCTCTAGCATGGAGTTTTTTTATGAATATAAGATAACAAAGGTGGATGTTTGATGTAAAAAAAAAGTAAATATTTGAACGATAGGACTCTTTTATTTGAGAAAATCAAAATATAAATAAAAATCCTAGGGATTTAGATCAATTTATCAAATAAGTTTTGTAAATAAGCTTTATTCTAGAGACTAGAGATTGATGAAGAACTTTTTTTCTTAAATTCATTGTGCTAATCACCCCCTAAGTATTCTTTTTTAATTTAAATATTAATAAAACAAAGATAGGTAGTAATGAATTTGAGTCAAGATTTGCAATTAGATGTTTGCTTTTTAATTGTTTGGACGCTGGATTAAATTTACATAGCTCAATCAAGTTCTTATCGATTCCTTGATAATAAATTATGCAATGGACATGGATTAGCTGGATTTTGTTCGATATTTTATTATATAAAATAGATGTTTTTTTTTACAGATAAATATATAAATTTAGAATTTTTAAAAAGCCAAAACAATTGTCTATTTGATTACCAATTAACTTTATAAGTTAGGAGTTCTATGGTATCTATCTTAAAATACAAAAAAATACCTTTAAATATAAAAAAAGCATTTTGATATAAATTTTCATATAAAAATACTTTAAAACCATCAATGTTTGAGTGCACATAAAATTGTTTTATGAAAAATTATAGATAAACTTTGAAAAAAAGAGGTTAAATGTTGCTTCTGATATTGGTACTATGAATTGCGCTTCCTTAAATGGTAAATCATTTGGTAAATTTCTTATAGAGTTTGTTTTTGGTTGTTCAGCTAAAATTGGTTAATTTCTTAAGAGAAAAATTTTAAACAAGAAAAGTTCTAATCTTGGCAAATGTCTCTGATGGAAGCTGAAAAATTTGCATTTTTATAAGAATTCATTTCCAGCAACTGGATTATCACAAATAAAGGTCATTATTGGAAATAGAACTAACATAAAAATAATCTTTTTCTCAGGAGCAGATAATGGTCAGTCAATTCAGACAATTATGAATTATTTGACTTATGTTAAAATTTGTAATCAATTTAATTTCAATTACATATTTTGCAATAAAATCTATTAAATATGAAGAAATTTTAGAAAAACTTAACAAATTTTTAAGCAATGGATACTCAAAAAGAATCAAAATCTTCTAAAGCTTTTAAATAATTTTGAAATTAAGTATTTTAAAAAATATGTTTAAAGAGAGGATCGATCTATTTGAGACCATTTTCTTTTGAAGAATATTTATTATTTGCTTAAAATAGATAATTTTGAAATCTCATATAATATAAATATATTTAATTTTCTAGTATTAAATACTATTGATTGAAATATATATTCAATTAACTTTTTTCTAAGATTATTTGAATTTTTCTAGTATTCTTTCCTGCATTTATTTTGACTTAAATACTAAAACAATATGAAATAAAATTTAACCAAGATATTTTATTTGAGTTTATCTTTTTGGTTAAAATAAATTTGACAAGATAAATTATATTGTATCATATAAATGAAAATACACGTTAAACTAATAATTTTATTAATACTGATTTTCCTTTACTTTATTTTCTTGAGTCATACCAACTATTCAAAATCTGTCAATTTATTAGAAGAACCTTCATATGTTATTACCTGGAAAAATTATGTCACAATAGTAACAATTTATTTTAATTTGTCCAAGAGTAAACACAGCAAAAATAAATATGAAAATTGGACACAAAAATTCATGAAAAGTGTAGCTGCACCTGTGCTAATCCACACAGACAATTCATCTTTGGACTTTTTGAAAAATCTAGTGAAACAAAATAATGTCACGGCACAATTTGTTTTGTTCAAAGATGTGTGGGATCTCTTTTATCAAATAGAACAATGGAGAAAACGCAATTACATTCAAAACTATCAAAATCAGCAATGGAATCTGGATCCTGAAAAGTCTTTTCACAATCCAAGTTTGTATGCCATTTGGAATTCAAAGCATTATGTAATGAAAATCTCATCTATCAATAATCCATTCAAATCAAAATTTTTTATTTATACTGATATTGGTGCATGGCGCGGGCCAATACTTAAAAACTGGCCAGACATTGATTTTACTAAAAAATTAGATAAAATTTTGCAAGACAGAATTCTTTATGGACAGATAAATAAGGTCAATATGGAAAAAGTTAATCCACTTGGTAATATAATCGAGGGAACATTTTTTGCTGGAAGCAAAAAAGCTATCGATCAAGCTACTGAAGTGTTTTATTCAATTCATGATGAAATGTTTGATAAGGGACTATTCATCGGAAAAGATCAGACAATTATGAATTATTTGACTTATGTTAAAAAATTCAAATATGTTATGAAGCTAAGAACTTGGGAAATCAAGTGTTCCTCAAATTATAACCAATGGTTTTTTTATCAATATTTTTTTGCTGATATCAGACAATATCCTTGTTCAAATGATAAATTTTCTCTACTATTTTGAATAATTGAATTTAGATTTAAAACATTATTAATATAAATTATTTCTAAATTTTCTTTTTAGAAAAGAGAAGCAAATAAATCATATGATTTTTTTATTGTTGGCGGATCTGTAAGCTTAGGCTGACTCTAATCCCTGGTCATATTGGACCCTTCATACTAGTTATAATTTGTAACTAGTCTTGTTGCTAGAATTAGATTTAAACTAAACTCGTAGTTACTAGGCTGTATTCATAACTAATAATTGATTAGAACTTGGAGACAATTTAGAAAATTAAAATATAATCTCTTATATATCCTTTGAATATAATTCTATACTATATAATGACATTACTTAATACGACTCCCTGCGGTCAAGAAGCAATGTCCTAATTGCTTATCCGCCCCAGTCTGTACTGTAGTAGTTCGGATGTCCTACTTTCAGTGTAGCAGCGATCAGAATCACCGCCATAACACTCCAGCATAGGACTTACCCATTTAGTCCTATCCGACTAGCCGAGTCTGTCATATCCAGCGCCCTCAATGTTGCCCTTTCTAAACTCTTGCCACGTTACTAGCCTATATCTGACTTTTCTCCCAATCATTAATGGTTTCCGCTGTACTCTTATTGGATTCATGTCTACTCCCTGGTCATATTGGACCTTTCATACTACCTTTATTCCTGAATTGTTCTATTAATTGTAACCCTATAGGCAAATAGGTAAAATTGTCTCTTATATTATTTTCATTAATAGTTTGTTATACTTTACGGAAAATATAGATATCGTAACACCACTGTATAGAAGGTTAAGACTGTTATTTAATTAATGAATTGGATAAAAAAACTATAACTTAATAAATATTTTTTTCATTAAACTTTTTGAAATTAGTTAATTGAATTAAAAGAGTACTTAATAAAAAAATATTCACACAACTTAAATCTCTTGACTCTGAAACCAATTGCCTGAATTGAAGAGGAGGTGGAATTATTTCTCATCGCTCGATTGTTCATAACTGGTGGGTTTGTCGATCTGTTTTTGTTTGATGATTTAGTCGTCGACACATTATTTGGCAATTAGCTTATTTTGACCAAGTATTACCAACTCAATAAATAACTTTCTAATCTATTCCTTTCATCTTTTTGTTCATTAATAGTCGACTCTCTTATTACTTCGCTTGACATTGTACAATAATCTTTTTCCTTATCCAAACATTCTATTAAAAAATCTATATCACTCTTAGGCTGCGCAATTTATGTCTCTAGCATGATAGAATTATTTTCTCTTCCTCGCTGGCTCTCTTAAAATTTGGCTCTTGGGTCTTGTTCAAAATATAATTAAAAATTTGGTACTTAATTTGGTAATTTGGTCACATCCTCTAATTAGCCAATATGGTATATATCAAACTTAATTTACAATCATTTTTTTCAAATATTGATTATTCTTTTTTCAAATACTATAAACCATCTTCTCAGTTCAAATATTATCATTTAAATATCTCATAATGCATAAACAAACATATTTTACCAACAAACTAGAAATTAAAATACCATACTTTGTTAATTAAAAATATTTAACAGTTAATTTAATTTTCTTAAGTTTAAAGTTATGCATAGTTTAATTGATCCAAGTCTGAAAATTTGCTTACCATCTTTAGATTTGGAATGAAAAATAAATATTAGGAAAATTTTATGATTTTTCTTGAGCTTAGTCAAATGGTTAAATTAGCTTAGAAACGGCACATTTAAAATTAATGCGACTATACTCTTTTAATTAGAGAGACAAATTTTTTACATAAATATATTTAAAAATATTTTATTCGAAAAAATAAATAATTATTTCTCAGCCAGTGTATGAAAATAAAGAATAATGCAGTCATCATCAGGTAAAATGGTGCACGATTTTTCCAAGGTTAAAATTTGCCTTAAGATTTTGTGACATGGTCGCAGTTTTTCCAGAGTGCCCAAATACCATCAAAATTTGTGGCCAGCTATGCAAATAAGTTCTGCGAGAACCGGATCCGCTTTGACATGTTGCCAGATATAGATAAACCACTGTTAAATGAGATGGGCATAACGGCAATCGGAGACTGTTTGAGCATACTTAAGCAGGCCAAATTGACAATAGCCAAATTGGAAGAGGAAAAAAAGGAACCGGTTTTGGCAGAAAGCTCCAAGGATAGGGGAAAAGTTGCCAAGCGAATTATAGAAAACTATCTTGGAGACACTGAAACAAAACCAGATAAAACTTCAAGCAATTTGTCGCAAAATCTCATCTCGAGACTTAACTTTACCAAGTCGCCAGTGGTCAAATTCAATGAGGATTCATTGGGAAAAGTTGTTGTTTCGTCAACTACCGATGATCTGGACCATGGCGAAAAGACTAAAAATTTGAAGCGAAAATTGGTCAATGTTGAACAAAATGGCGACGAAAAACCGCTAGAGTACCGCGGCTTTTTGAAAAACAATCCGGAAAAACCAGCAAAACCATGCACATTGAACAACGCGATTAAAATGCAAAAAGTCGGCTCCAAAGTTGTCTATTTGACCAAAAAAGAAGAAGCAAACATTGATGACAATGTGCCAAACGAAACAAAAAAGATAATTTCTTTAAAAAGCATAAAACAGTCTGGTCAAATGGAAACAAGTACGAAAGATGGCGTTTTTAGCCGAATAGAACCCATGGTCAAGTCTTCGCCAAATGCTGCGGCTGTTCGACTGCTCAAAGAAGCTGTTCAGACCAAAAATTCCAAGCAGCATATTATTCCCATATCAAGTCAAATTAAAAGTGTAAGTTCAACTCAAACGCCTAAAATTGTTAAGCTTAATCAGCCCAAACACCTGAACAATAGTGTTCATAATAGGCTTTCTTTTAATTAATCTTTTTTAATTTTAATTGTGTAAATATAATAAATTCTAAGATAAAATTTTTGTTTTGTTTTTAAATTTAGATAGAAAAATGTATAAAAAATAAAATTAGAGAATATAAAAAAAATATCTATTTATTTTTTATCAAATATAATGTCTTAGAAATAACAATAGTTAAAATTTGGCAAATAAAATATGTTATTTTATTCCTATTTTTTATTACTATTCTAATTGAGAAATTAATGAAATTAAAAATTTCACAATTAGACAAACAATTTACATTTGACAATTAAAATTAATTAAAATATCATTATGAACAAGTAATTTAGAAATGTTGAGTAGCTTTTTATCACTCCTTAGTCACTCTTTTCGCGATTGATAAAATGCTAATTTAAAAAATATTTAATTACAAAATTTTATTTTATTATAAAGCCTATTATTGAGTTTATAAATAAATTTATGGGGATACGCAAATCAAACGCATGCCAAACTCGTGCGATTTGATTCATTAAATGAAAAATAAAAAGGCTTGGCGCAAGTGATAGACCATTTTTTGGCATATGGTACATTTAATTAGCTTAAAATAGAAGAATATTCAAATTACTCGAATATTTCATAAATTCTAAAATTAAAATTGGGACATAAATAAATAGGGATAAAAAATAGAATCAGAGTAACATAAAAAAAAATTCTAAAATGCTGGAGCAACGAGAAGATGGTACACAGACCGAAAGTGAAGACAAATCTGAGCTTAGGATGCAGATGTTGTCCAGATCCAGACGAAGCTCGCAACTTGAGCACGAAATTTTCTTGGCCATGATACCTGACTGGAAGTACGACTTGAACGGCTACTATGACCAATTGACCACCAGTTTGTACCAATGGGACGAGTTTTTTGAATTGTGCAAATACAAAATATTCTCTTTTGAGGAATATATAAACAATGAGTATTTTTATGACTTGGTATCTACTCATAACAAATTAGTAAATGATGGTTATAAAAAAGGCATCCTTCCTGTTGTATACGACCTAATGCAGCGAAAGGTGCATTTTTTGATCCTGTATGTCTTTCTTACCAACGAAGTGCCAAAGGAGTTTAGAAATTTAAATTTCCTTTTTTTTGGTTTGACAAATAAATACCCGGAATTGATTTCAAAAGCGAAAAAAAATATTGAGTCAATGCGTTTACCAATTGTTCCAGTTAAGCAAATATTTAAAATAAGAGAGATAGATATTGACCCTCTACCAGATTTAATATAAACTTATTTTACTCTCTTTATGTAAATAGTAAAAAAAAATTCTAATATCTAAATCAAACTTTGTGCCAAATCCTTAAATAAAAATTAAAAAATAAATTAATTTTTAAAAAGTTAGATTAAATTAGAGCTAAAAAGCCCTAATTTTGAAACGAAGTGTTTTCAATTTGAATGGCGTGGCATAAAAATGTACTGTTTATTAGTTAAAATTTTGATAATATTTTAAATAAATGTTTTTTTACCAAAAGGATAATTTTTTTTTACTTGATTTGGTTCCTATATAAGGAAAAAATTAATTATTAATTAATGATTAATTAATTAACTCGTTAGAATCAAAAGTTTTTAACATATTATTTTTACCAATTTGTTAACTTTTTTGGTAATTTTTATTCATTATTTGCATAGATATTCACCACTTCTAAATCAAAAGCTGCAATTTTGTTTAATTCTTATTTTCAGATCAAAAAATTAATTAAATTTGAACATATTTTATATTATTATTTTGTGATAAAATATTAGCCTATTTTATCCTTGTTCTTAATTTGACTTTAAAACAAAGTGATCATATTTTTAGTTTCATATTCTTATTTTGGAGCATTAACATCATCACATTTACCAAAAAATATTTTGTACCCAGAGGTCTAAAACAAACTAACCTTATAAAAAATATTAAGTTCTTTCAGACCCAGTTGTTCAATGAATTTAATCAATTTTTTTTAAATAAACAAAACAAAATTCTTATCAAATCTAAGGTTTAAATTTTTAGATTTTTGTTTAATTCTATATTAATAAATCAAAATTAATATTTTTAATAAAATTGATAATTTGTGATTATTTTAACTTAAAATTTAACCTAATTCCATAAAAAGTTAATTAAATCTCAATCAATCCGTTCTTGTAGATAAATTATACAATTTAATATCGTAATTCTTAATCTGTTTTCAACAGCTTTTATCTTATTGAAAAAAAATAATTTATTTGATAAAGTGATTAATTTAGTACTCATTTTATTAAAATATGCGTCTTTTGAACCTAGATGTTCAGACTCTGGTCGACGCCCAGATTCGGACAGGTTCAGTTTCAAAAAAGGTCTAAATTTGTCAAAAGTTTAACAGTGAGATGAAGAAAAAAATGGCTATTATTGTCAAAACGGCTGCATTAAAAAGCAAAATCAGAAACAAAATTAATTTTTTCCTTTGATTTTTTTTGGATATAATTAATTAAATTAATTGCCAAATAAAATGTTTTCTAGTTTAAATAATTTTTTGAAAAATTATTTTTATAGGTACTTGATAAAAATTTTTTATAATTGTGAAAACTTTACTGAATAAATTAATTGCATCTTTTATCGGTCATATTCAACCTGATATTAATCCTGATATTAATTACTGAATATCAGTAACAAGAGAATTGGATAGCGAAGTATTTTTTCCGGAAAAAGAGCTGGACATTTGCCGTATTTCACATTAAGTTGAAATTATGCATTAAATCTAGACCTACTTAACATTGGATTATTATCTGATGGTAAATTATGCAAATAATAATAATTTTTAAATTGTTTTCATATGAAAATTAATAAATTAAAGATATAAAATAAAATTTATTTTTTTAAATGTTCATAAATGGAGTAAGAGCTGGTTTAGAATATAAATTTTTCAGAACATCTCTGACACCTTTTACATTGCGCATCAGTTGGTTGGTGGTAAAATGAGTGGCGCCAAACGAGCTAAAATTCCTATAATTTCTAGTTATCTCAACTTGTCTCCTAATTTCATCCGAAGGCCAATTGTTATTCTCCAACTTGTACAAGGCATTTCCAGAAAAAACAAGCTTATTCTTCACATTTTGTTGTCCCCACCACTTGAGCAAATTGGGAAAACTTTGAGCCACTGGATCAATTTCCCAATAGAGCTGAGGTGTCAAATAATCCAACCATCCTTCGTTCAGCCATTTTTTTGAGTCTGCAAAAATTTTGTCATAAGCATCAAAACCAATTATTCCAGACGGGTATCCTGGTCTCCATATTCCAAACGGACTTATGCCAAATTGTGCCAATGGCTTGACGCGCTTCACCAGTGAATAAATGTCTTGGATCAATTTGTTTACATTGTCTCTTCTCCAGTCATTTTTGCTTAATGTTCCGCCATAGTTCAAGTAGGTGGCATATGTAGCTGAGTCAGGAAAATCTGTGTTATCCGGATATGGATAAAAATAATCGTCCATATGCAAGCCATCTATGTCGTATCTGGTCAAAATATCTTCCAAAACAGACAAAGTATGTGTCTTTATTTGAGCAGAGCCTGGGTCCATCCACAAGTATCCCCCGTAATTGTATGCATATCTTGAATACTTGTTGGCCATGTGATTTGGTGACAGAGTGTAAGTCTCGCCTTTGTTTCTGGCACGATATGGATTGAACCATGCATGAACATCAATATTTCTGGCATGAGCCTCATCGATTATGAATTGTAAAGGATCCCAAAAGGGGCTTGGTGCCTTGCCTTGTGTACCAGTTAAATAATAGCTCCAAGGTTCTATGTTTGAATTGTACAAGGCGTCGCCAGCAGGTCTAATCTGAAATACAACAGCATTTATTCCAGTTAATTTCAAAGTGTCCAAGATGGTTATAAGTTCAGATTTTTGCTGCTCGGTAGTGAGAGTTCTTTTCGATGGCCAGTCAATATTTGCAACTGTTGAAATCCAAACTCCTCTAAACTCATAGTAGTCTACACTTTTTTGTAGCGAGTAGCAACAAACTTCATCCATACCGCACTCATTAGTTATGGCCACCTGAGCGTTTGGACAATTTTGAAAAGGAACGCAAACACCTTTGCCTTTAGTGGTACTCATTCCACATTTTTTAAGCTCATCTCTGCTTGGCAAATTGGAATCAAAGCAACATTTGTACTCATTTGAGTAACCATCACAGTATCCTGACAAAGCTAAGCCTTGACAATCGGAAGATTTAACGCATTGACCAAATCCATAGCTTGGATGTTCGTACTTGGAGCAATCGTCGGTTGGAGTGCTATAACAACATTTTACATCGTTTGGAAAGCTTGGACACAGATTGGAAACATATAGACTGTATGGACACCGGGCTGTGTGAACGCACTTTCCATACCCGTAGGTAGGATGTGCTGTAGTTTCACATGGTTCGATGCCAAGTAGGCTATTTATCAAATTGAATAAAATAAAAATTACAAAATAAAGCATTTATTCTTTTTCTAATAAGTTAAGATTTTTTATTATTTAAATATTTGGGAAAATGACAAGTTTTTTTGATGTGAAAAGGTGTGCTATTTATCTTGTGTCGTTCATTAATTGATACATTTATTTAAAAGTGGTGAAATAATGTATCTTTAAAATTAAAAATAAGCATTTAGATGGTTACATAATATAAAATATTTATGGTACGATTAACGTTTGGCAAGTCAAATACTAAATTATAAAAAAGCCAAGTGGTTCATTTTGGAAGTCACAACAGTTCAAGTGATTACTGGAATCGGAACAGGTGACTTTATGCAATTTAAGATAATTAATGGCTATGAGATTGTCAAACTAAATAATACTACTTCTAAATATATACATACCAGATACTTTTAAGTCTTACAATGATTGAAATGGTAGAAAAAATTTTGGTCATGTTCAAAGATTTATTTATTTCTGTAAAAAATTTTATTGGTGAAAATTAATTTGATAATATTAAAAAAGGCTATCAATTTCGATTAGTCTTAGCTTTTAGAAAGAAAAAAATTTAAAAAAAAAATTAAGAATTAAAATGAAAAACAATAAAAATGGAATCTATCAAGAAATGAACAATAGAAAAATTGAAAGGAGATGGACAAGAGGGTTAAAATTTTAAGTGATTATAATAAAGAGATTTTTTATTTCAATAAATTAAAATTCTAAGTATTTAAAACTTAATTTGAAAATTAATTTTTATTTATTGTTTAAAAAAAGTTTATTTTTGAATTAATTCATGTTTAATAAAATTCAAAATACATTGTATAAGTTTGAACAAAAATAGTTATTTTTATAGTCACCCTCCTCTTTTGGCAACCGGGCTTGGGACCGGCTTTGGCAGAGTTATGACGGCGTCTTTCCCTAAGAAGCCAGTGGGACGTTCATCATAAACAGCGCCACTCATCCGAGCACTCAGAATCGGCTGCGAACTCGGCAACTATTTAGACTAGTTTGGAACCACAAACCAAGCGACTTCTCTCTCACTCGAGAAAAGTCTTAACTTTAGGCTTCCAAAGTTACGTACTGTCTGCAGAGGGTCAGCTGTAGCAGCAGATTCTCGCTCCTTTCGGATTCTATACTGGGAGATGGTCGAAGCCAGCGGCGCCCTCATACGACAAGACTAGGACAAAGACCCGTAGGCCTATGTACCCGCCATACAGCTCTTCTGCAGACTACGTGAAAGACCACATGCACATACGATGCATGTGGCTGCCACCACCCTCCTCTTTTTTCATCAGGACTTGGGACCTGCGGATCGGCAGAGTTATGGTGACTGCTCTGAGTCTATTTAAAAAAAAAACTTTTTCTCAAAATTTAAATTTTGAATTTTTAAAAAATGAAATACTTTTTGGTAAAATGACATCCTATTTATACCCCTTTGGTCTACATTAGCTTTAAGAACTACTTAAACAATTTAATTAATTTAACTAATTTAATTGCTTTAGTTGAAAAAAAAAGTTAACTAATTCAAATTTTTAGATTATCGTCAAGGTTATATATCAAAAATTACGAACGAATTATTCCACCTGTTTATATCAAATTAAAAATATGGTTAACGATTCTTGCTTAGAATTATTTAATTAAAAATAAAATGCTTAAAAAAGTCTTTATAAAAAAATGCACTTTGAATTGGTTGATTTATTTCAATTAGTAAAGCTTTCCTGGCTTGGACCGGGTAGTGCTTGCTCATTAGTTATTTTTTTATTAATCAATGGTTAAGATAATCTTTTTACAATGTACCATGATAAAGACAATAAAGATTTTTTAAAATAAAATCACTTTCTATTCTTAATACTGCTGGTCATTATTGGAAATAAAATTTATTTCAAAAAAAAAATTTTATATTTGCTTCAAGAAATAACTCAAAAAGTATGTTTTTTAGAGAATAAAATATTTCAAAATACATTTAACTAAAATTAATTTATTTTTTAATGAATTTGTAATAAAACAAAAAAAGAACCAAAAAAGATATTTAATTAAAAAATGTTTTGTGCCTTTTAAGATGAGATAGATATTATTTAATTCATTATCAAATTCTTTATTAAGACTGGTCGAACTAAATACAAATATTTTTCAAGTGATAAAATTTCAGTTTTATTGTGTACAGTATATAATGATTTTAAAATTTTTTTCCACTCAAAATTCGCCCAATTTAACAGAAAGACTAAACTGTTTAAATGTTGAGTTAGTTTTGAACTTTACATTTCTATTTAGTACATGCATAGGAAAAATACAAGATAAATTAATTGCAAGTTAAAATAAAATGCAAATTTTAATTTTGCAATTTTAATATTTATCTGTTAAGTTTAATTAAAAAATTTTGAATAAAACAACCATGTCTGAGCTGGAAAATTTGTATGCACCAAACAATGGATCATTTGACTCGCAGGAAAGCACAAAAATTACCCTAAAAACCGAGCTGGACCTGGACGCCAACCATCTTAACACATCAGACACAAACAGCTTTCTGGACCAAACAATAAACACAGAATCTCAAATTTTGACCAAAATAGAGACTTCAAATGACCACATATTTCAAAATGGTGTCAACTACCAAAAGGTCTACCTGGAGGACTTGAATGAAGACATGAGCTTCAACACAAGTCTAGAGGACTCCATGCTAAAACAGTTCAAGTTCCAAATACTGTACAGCGAGCTAAAAAATATGGTAGACAACAGTGTCCATGATCCAAACTCTTCCAAGCCTTATCGATATTTGACAGGCAATTTTATCAAAGTGTTCGAAAAGCATGTGGAAAATTATGAAAAAATGAAAATTCCAATACAAAAGAGAAACAATGTTGTCTACGAAGAGTCGTCGCGGAACAACACCGTCTATCTAAGGATAAATGGCGACTGTAAGCTGTGTCCCAAAGAAAACAAGGTTAGGTATGTATTTATAGTCCGCAAGAAGCCCGATGGTAGCGAAAAGTTTGTGGACGTAGAGGCCAAGAGTAGAGGCATCCACTACCATACGGACTGCTCGGAGACTTTTACCAGAAAAAAGCGCATATCTGCCATGAAGCAAGACATTGTCCAGGCTAGTCCGAGCAATGAGAAAGTGATCATATTGGCCAAGAAGAGAAAGTCAGAGGACGGCGACAGGCTCAACCTGAGCTTGGATCAAAGTGTCAATTTCAACTTTTTGGTCAACCCGAATGATCGAGTGTTTTACCAAACGGTTGCCAATCAAGTGTCAAATAAGTTAATGATCAAATTGGATCAAATAAATCTTAAAGTTAACCAAATAAGTGACCGATTGTATGATTTGGAAAAAAAATTGGAAACCTATGAGGTCAATGATATACAAATATAGTTAAGCCGGATGACTATTCATTTTATTGAGATAATTGTTTTTAATTTTTGGAAATTTTTTTATCTTTTTTTTTTTTGTCGTTCGGTTTGTCTTGGAATTTAATTTTGGTGTAAATTTCTGAATAAAATAATTAAATAGATAAACTTGGTTGTCTTTTTGCCAAATTAAAAATTAAACCTAAATTGAACAAATTGTCAAAATTAAGTAAATCTAAAGCAAAATGTGTTGTTAGCTGTTTCTTTTAATTTAATTAAGAAATTGTTTTAAATCAAATATTTTTTTAATAAAATTATTATTACAAGCCATGGACGATGAAAACTTGCCCAATCATAATGATAATGATTCTCACAAAAAATAATAAAAAAATTTCCTATCTAAAACCAATAATTTCTTGGGTAACTAATTTGATGAAAATTCTGCTTCTCAAAGCAAATAGAGGAAGTAAAAACCCAGGTCGGAAATCTTATTTAAGATCTTATAAGATTGAATAAGACAAAAAATCCATTCAAGATCTTTTACCGTTCCTAAAAATTATCTTTGTTTTTCTTATTTAATAAGATTTTTTAAGGCTATTTTAAGGTTCTTGATTAGAATCTTAACGAATCTAGATGGAAAATTTCTTATAATATCTTAACTTGATCTTAATTAAGATTCTTAAATCGATTCTTGTAAAATCTTTGCCTAAAAGTTATTAAAAGTTCCTTATAAGATCTAATTTTTAAGTATTTCAAAGTCATTTTAAGATAAGATTTTTAAGAAAATTTTTTAAGATCTTATTTTCTAATCATGAATAATCTTTTGCTATTAAGATAATATTAAGATCTGGTAAGTTATAAGAAGAAGATATCTAAAAAGTCTTAATAAAAAATAAAATAAGAAGAAAGTAAGATTTTTAATGGAATTTTTATTTTAAAGTGTTTTTTAATAAAATGACTTTAAATATTTAATCGTGTTCATCTTCATTTAGATACTTAATTAAATAAAAAACATTGCCACTTTCTTCATAAATAATACACTTTGATATGATATCATGAGCATTAATTATCAATATATCGTCTGTTTTTTCACAAACTGATAAAAAATTGTCAAAAATATTGTTCCGCTTTAAAATCTGAAGATTGTCTGGAATTCTTACTTTACAGTCATCAAAAAGACATGTCTTAGTCGTTTTTAAAGCAAACAAAAGAACATGAAAAAAAAATTTTCAATCTCTATAAAATAATTAACTAAACCAAAAAACGATTTTCCTTCAACTGTGTACTTTATAGAAAAAAAATATTTTCACCAGCTTTTTTGTAATTTATAGAATGAAAAATTGAGCTTTCTATCGAAATTTTTAAACCAATAAAAACATCATCATCAAATTTTTCAATCTCAAATTGTTCTAGTTCAAATCGATTTAATTTTCTTTTAGAATTCGACACTAAATGTTGAACTCTTTTTTGGTTAAATTTCTTTTCTCGTGTAAACTCAAAACAAAATCGCATAACTCTGAATTGTCATTACTGTGTTCAAGATCTTCTAAACGACCAAGAAGCTCAAAATGTAATCCTTCACCTATAAAATTTTAAGATAAATTATCAAAATCTTTCTCTAAAAGAAATCACTTGTTTCGTTTCTCTAAAAAAAAAAAGATATTCTAAGATAATAAGTTTTTATTTAAATACAATTAAATTACAATTAAAGATCCTATATGGATCTTTTAAGAAAGAAAAGTTTTAATTTTACTTTTTTTCCTCCTTAGAAATCTCTTATAAGATCCGATACCGAACCATGCAAAGTTCTGTTACTGAAAGTATAAGATCTTGTTTCAAGTTCTTTCTCAGAATAAGGTAAGTTTCTTGATCTGATCTTAAGTAAGATCTTATCAAGATTTAGGTCATGGGAAGTAAATGCATCAGTAGGCTCAATGTTGTAAAAGTTTTGCATGCAAAAAACAGCTAGCTAGATCATAAACACTAGCTAGCCTTTATAAGGCAATTATTGGCTCAGTTATAGACTAAAATTTCCCATGTCCGAATTCATTCTCTGAATCAGAAATACATAAACTACAAGTCACCCAAAATACAGCTGTAAGATCTTTTCTGAAGCTTCCTCTTAACTTATTTCGAACTATTGTTCTAAAAAAGAAAATAAACTATAGTGGTCTATTGCAGCGCATAAAAAAAATTGAGTGAAATCTGATAACAGATTATGTTCAAAAGATAACATTTTGATAGTATTTATCTATTTTAGCTTTAAAAAATTCGCTTGATTCAGCTTCTATTGCATCTTCTCTCAGCATTTTCCAATTGTTAACTACACGGTTTGTGAAGAAGTTGTATTGATGGCCATTTGTACATCTGGTTGAGAAGGTGAGTGTAAATTGCCAACTCATATGATCAATGTTTTTTTTGCTTTAAAAATTTGAATTCATCCCTCATTCGCCTTTCAATTAAATTGGTCAGATTTAACACTTTAAGTCTTTCTTCTAGTTAGGATTCTTAAAACTTATATTCTGTTACCTTTTGAGGCTGCTGAACAAACTTGCGAATGCCATTTCAAATCGTTTTGGATCCAGATTGCTAAGCCGGCATCTTGAGACAAGGTTGACTTTATCATTTACTAAATCAGTCATAGCATAAACTCATAATCTGGCATTTTCCAAAATTTAGATCCATAGACCACTCATTACATCAGCTGATCAAAGAATCAATATCATCTATAACTTAAATAGAGCCTTGTGGCACACCAATAGTCACGTTAAGCCATTCGGATTCAGTTTAACCTAGTACGAATCTTTATTTTAGATCAGTAAGAAATGATTCAATCCATTTTATTAATCCATTTACAATCCACAGCACCAATTCTGTTCCTTTGACTAATAGACTTGACTGCTTTATGTTCTTGGTACCAAATTAAACAAAAATTTGCCAACTTTCTTGCTCCCATTAATGACTTTCTTTTTTATAAAAATGATGCTTTCTATTTTATCATTTATTACTGGCTATTAAAACAAATGATCAAATTTAAATTATTAGAAGAATTCTTTAAATTTTTTTTCTGAAGGAGCTCAGAATCTAAATAATGTTAAATTTTGATTAAAACTTAAAGAAATTAATACAAGATAAAATTAATTAAATTATTAAGAATTGTAGATTGGCAATTGCACTGCCCTCGCCCATCTGCATAGCTTATCATTCGGCAATGTTTCAGGCCAGAGTATTCCAACAATCCTTCTCAGGCTACCAGTGAGAAAAGTGTTCAGCCTTTTTCTATCCAACTCAGACACTCCCCAGCATTCACATCCATAAAAATTTCTATGGATACAAAAGTACACTTAGAATAGCGTAAAATTTGTACCAAAAAAAATTAAACATTTACCAAATTTGAATTAGCACTTAGAGAACAGTCGAAAAGTATAAACAGGCTTTCAGGTACAAGTCTGATAGCGACATGACCAATAAGGAAGTGCCACAAAAAATTGACTAGAACGAATATTTAAAGATTATCTACGAAAATGAAAATGACATTCGTCACAAAATAAATATATTGACAATTCATTTAATATTTCATTTAATATTTATTAATTGTATTTAAATAAAAATTTATTTACGTAAAATTTAAAATTTAATTTTTCAATTTTATACATTCAAAATATTTTATTTAAATCATATTAACAAATTAAATATTCGATAAGCTAAAGAAATAATTTTGAATTAGCTCTTAAATGAGTGGAATACTCTGTGCCCGCTGAGGTCATTGACTGGA
>JAESIW010000207.1:2047448-2118954 GCA_016802295.1 Brachionus rotundiformis
AAGTGCCACAAAAAATTGACTAGAACGAATATTTAAAGATTATCTACGAAAATGAAAATGACATTCGTCACAAAATAAATATATTGACAATTCATTTAATATTTCATTTAATATTTATTAATTGTATTTAAATAAAAATTTATTTACGTAAAATTTAAAATTTAATTTTTCAATTTTATACATTCAAAATATTTTATTTAAATCATATTAACAAATTAAATATTCGATAAGCTAAAGAAATAATTTTGAACTAGCTCTTAAATGAGTGGAATACTCTGTGCCCGCTGAGGTCATTGACTGGAACTCAGTCGATCAATTCAAGAATCGCTACCATACCTTCATATCCGGACATCAGGTTTTGCAAAATAACCAAAGTTTTACCTGTTACTTAAAAAAATTTATGAAACAAATGTTTTATAGATTTTTTGTTTTAATTATTTGATGAAATCTAATGCTTCTCATTTCTAACCATGTAACAGATCAGGGTAATTAATAAGAGTTGTTGACAATTTATTTGAAAAAAAAAATATACAATTATAAAAAAATAAATAATTAAAAAAAATAAATCATTAAATGTCGACTTTGGTCGAATTTTCTTGGTCAGATTTTGGATCAGAGCATTTATCGTAATGAACCACAGAATGCTGTGTATCTAACGAGTTCAATTTAGAGTCTAGTTTTAGGATAACTGTGCTCACGTCAGTCGAGATGGTGTTCGAATTGGAACCTGATTTTTTCATTTTTTCTCTTTGACCACTGGTCAAAATTGCTTTTTGCATATCTTTTTCATTTCCTGCAGTCTTGACCTCACTTGGATGGAAAAATCTCTGCCTCAACTCTTCATAAAAGTTATTCAAATAATTGCTTCCTGTTCGGCGACTATTCGATGGACTAGTCGAATACAAAGTTGACTTATCTTGTGAATTTTGCAGACTAAGAGACTTTTTCTTGCGGTTCGAGTTGAGCTTCTTGCTGGTCGAATGCAACAAATGGTTCGAGGATCTGTATTTGTATTTAATGTTCGAGTCAGACTTGCTCAAAACTGCTCTTTCGTGCATCTCAAGCAATGTTCGCCTCACAATCATTGGTATCCAACTTGGATTAAGCAAATTTGGATCATTGCACTCGTTTACAATTTGAACATTGGGCTCTGAGTTCTGGTCATCAACAATAGCCGGAATAGCTGACTGATTGTTTGAAGCAATTGACATCGAGTTGCCATAATCAACACTGTACTCGTTGGCTACCGAATCCATGCCAAAAGTGGTGTGTGCACACCGCTTTGAATTGGCAAACATGTGCCGCCTAAGAGAGGATATGGGATTGATTGGTCTTTGGCTAGTGGGCAGAACAGTGTTTAAAGAGGGAAGTTTTAGAAACTGTGACTGCTGCAATGATGAAGCTGAGTCTATGTCATTGCAATCTGAGTTGTCATAGCTGTGGCCAGGTCTGATCCAACTGTTGACCGAATCAGAACCGGAGCGTAACGATATGAAGTTGGCATGAGGCGTTGCGCTGGCCAATACACTCAGCTTTTTCTCGTTCTTGGTCTCTTTGGGCTCTATATCGCCAGCATCCACCGAACTCTCGTGTATGGTCGAGTTCAGGTGCGATATTCGGTTTAGTTTATACAGCGCATTCTCGTCCAGTGACATCAAATTAAAATGTCTATTCTTGATTACATCGCGCCTAGATACCAAGCTTTCTCTTACTTGTGTCCTAGAACCAACTCTATTGAGCATATTGGAACTATTTTTTTTCACCGGATATATGACCCCATTGCTACAAAAGCATTCATACTTGCCGCATTTGCGGAAATAATTGGTTCTATTTGAATAGAAAGAGAAATTTTTGTGTATGGATTTATTACTAAAGTTAAAGTGGCCACTGGAAAGAGACTTGTGGCATTTTTTGCACACATTTGGATCATAGTTGACCAAAGTGGTGAAATTTGTACTTTGAGTGAGCGACTTATTGGGTAGGACTCTGCTAGGGCTCTTGGAGCACATACCGCACTCTTCCTTGTTAAACTCACTCTCGGTAAAATGGTGACTGGATGGGCTTTGGGGACGCGAGGAGCACTTTTCGTTGGCTAGTTTGGTTGACACATTTATTAAACTCGAATTGTAGAATGGTACATCTCGCTTGTGAAAGCAGATGAACAGAGAGTACCGCTTGAGACATATAATTATAGATACCAACCATAAGCTTATCACAAATGCTATCAGCAGTACTTCACTGGTGAGCAAGCGTGGCATTCGGGCACCTTGGTAAAAATTTTATGTAAATAAATATGGCATAAAATTTAATAATTAAATTTAATGATTGGCAAACAAAATAAAAACCAATTTTGAAAATATATTTGAATTTTAATACATTAGAAAAAATTATTTATTCTTTTTTCTAGGTAAAAAAAGGTAAAAAAAACAAAATTGAAAAATATAATCTGTTTTTAAACTTAATAATAAATAAAATATTAAATAAACTCAATACTTTTATTTCCTCGATTTAAATGAATAAATCGGAATCGATTTATTTTAATTAGGTTTTAATTCAATTTTGAAAATTAATTTAATTAATATGAAAAAAGACAGGTAAATTGATAAGAGATACCTAATATTCCAAATAAATTTATAAATTTAAGTTCAGTCAGCAAGATTCTTATTATAGAAATAGGCTTTTAAAAACATACAGGCCCAAGACACGTGTATTCAATTCCAGCACGAACTTTAATTATCATTTTATATCTCAATTATCCATTTTAAAATAGATTATTCACACACAAATCCCAAAATGGCCTTTCTAATTTTATTTATTAGGCTTATGAGGTAAATGTTAAAATGATTAATAATTGAGCAAGCTTCAGATTAACAATTTGATTGAAATTCTTTCAATTAAATTTGATTTCTTCCTTCTGTTTCTTAAACTAATTAAAAAATAGGGCTTAAAAATTTTACAACTGTAAGAATTTAAATAAGATAAATTATGCAGAGGGTTGGAGGCAGAATAAAAGCATTTTACATCACTAATTTGTTCCGATTATACCATTTTTTGAATATAATCTATTTTATCCTGAAATTGATTAAAAATTGAGGGAAAGATTTTTACAAATGACCCTGCAAATGAGATAATATTTAAAATTTAAATTATAATAATAATAATAATAATTAATTTTCAAAATGGAAAAAAATTAAACAAATCATAAATGTCTTTGAATAAAGATAATTTTGAATACTGACAACAGCATGATCAATTTTTCTAGTTCACATCTTCTAGATAAAAGGCTCAATTATCAGTTGAGCAATTAGGGATCTTTTTTGACGGTTTAAATTACCTTATACATTAATTTTGACTTAATAATTTTAATTAATAATTTGCTCCTCATTTGCACAAAATTAAAATTAGAGATAAAATTAATTTTAAAAAAATGCTTTTACTGAAGAGAGGTAACATAATTAAAGGAATAAATGAACTGCAAAGCAATGATTGTCAAGCAGCACCCATCATGATAACACCACTAGTTTGGATCAAATATTTGCCAAAATTTGATAGCTGAAAAACAACTCTAAAATTGATATTTTCCTAATAAGTATATTTTATTTATAAATAGGGCAATATTTTTCATCAAAACTCCTATTATATTCTAGAATTAAAAATGTTCATTTAAAAACATTTCTAAGATAACGATATGAGAATAAAATTGATATCTTTAAATAATCTTAAATTGTTAAAAATTTTGGATTTATAAATATCCAATAATTTAATCAAAATGATCAAGTGTGGGATCATGGAAAAGAACTTACCATCAACCTGATCTATAACCTGCTATTTTTTCCGTATCTTATTAAATAGTATTTATATAATTAAATTCATTTTTTAAAAATAATTTTTATTTTTAATTTTTTCCTAGTTAATTTTAGTTTTAGTCTTGATTATAATCGATTTTTTTTTTGCTAGAAATAAAATTTCCTAACAATTATTTTTAGTTAAAAAATTAAATATGCTCATCGGTAAATAAAATAATATGAAATAAAAGTTAAATATTCAATACCTGCATAATTTTCACTTAATTTACGAAAAATGTTTACTAAAGTATTTATTTATTATCTATGTAGTAAATTGTTTTTTATTTGTGGTAAAAGCAGCAAACGTAAAAGAATATAAAGAAAAAAATATGAAAAATATTTATAAGATAATTAATTTTACTTGAAGTTTGTTTATTAAAACTATTTTCCAAATTGATTGCACTCAGGTAGAAATTATTTATAAAATTATTTGAATTGGAACTATTATCTATCAGGCTTGAGAGTGGAACTAAATTTAGTCTACCATAAATGTCGTTGTAGAGTAATTGGTCGCTTACGTGGGAGTTATTCTCCACTGTTGGTATATAAACTAGGCTTATTTTGTTCGAATTTGAGCTTATCTTTGCGTATAAGTTTTTTAATAGGCTTTTGTTTTGGCTTACCAGGTCGCCGAGCTTGAAGTTAAGCAGCTCGCCGGACTCTTTTCTGCTCGAGCTGTGGTAACTTTGGTAATGGTACACCCAGCGAGGATCAAGTGATTTTTTGACTCTTTTTTTATGTGGTACAATATCTCTTGGTATGTTCCTTTTATCGATCGGTTTGAGTATGCTACTTAGGCTCTTATCACTAAAATATTCACTCATTTTCATGCAGCTAATGATCTGATCCGTAATGTGTCAATCATTACTAAATCCGGCCTAATTACTAAATAAATATAAATTTGAATATATAATATTAATTAAAAAAATATATCTAAAATATAAATTTAGATCAACGAGGTGAAAATTTGTTTGTTTATTTGTAAAAATGTCGTTTCTTAAATCAAATTTTTATTAAAGTTAAATTTTGATAAAAATAAATAATAAAATATAAATTGTAAATTGACTTGGAAAAGTAGATAGAAATCAAATGCTTTTGAATAGAAAACATCTGCTCCGCATCTCATTGATTAATTGTTTAGAAGAAAGATATGTTTTAATTTTAAATTTAGTTAATTATTAAAATACCAAATATTGGATAATAATTTGGCAGCAAAATAACCTATTAGAACTGATACATTGAGTGCATACTAACAATTTTATTTATAAATTTTAATTTGTTATAGGCGTCTTTCTATCTGTTCAATTTTTAATTAAAATGTCACCAAAACTAACTCTTTTATGCACATAAGTTGTTATAAAATAAATTAAATTTTTTTCTATTTCGTATTTTTTTTTTAAATTCTATGAATTTTATTCAATTAAGAGTAAATAAAACGCTTTATAAACTCTAATTGATTTAATTGTTTTCATATCAAGCATCACTTGAACAAATCTCATTAAAAAATAATGGTTTTTGCCAAGGAAAAAAATATGAAGTGTTTGGATCAATGTTAAATCTTTATCCTAATTTTTATGTCGCAATTTAGGTACACAACAACACCTTGAAAAATGTTGGTCACCTGGTATAAATTAATAATTTATTGTTAAATATGAGTAAAAAACAACCAAGGATTTTAATTATGGTTTTGCTTTTTTATCTAATTTTAATTTACAATTAGAAGATATTCAGTCTTAATTTATCATTTCCGTAAGTAAGATGTATTAAAATAATCGTGAGGAAATAATGGCTGGGTGTCTGCATGAGGCATCCATTTGAAATAAATCCCCATTCTTAAATATATCATGACAATAGTGCATTTAAAGATGCTGGTTAATAAAAGATAAAATTTGACCAAATTTTCCAGTTGACAACAAGTCGACTCGAAAAAGAATTTATGCTTAAAAAGTCTAAAACGTGCAAAAAAGAGCTCTAAATCCTTCCAAATTTTAGTAATCATGCGATTTGCCATCGGCCTGATCCAACTAATTCATGTAAGAAAATTTAATTTGGTCTTGAGAAATTATTTTTCACAATATACTAAAAAATAATTAATTTAAAGGAAAATTGAATTCATGTTAAATAGAGGAAATAAAATTTAAAGTATAAAGCAAATGTAGTCGGTTATTAGGCTTATACGTGCTGTAAGCGTAAATAAGAATATTTTTATTAGTACTAATTACTGATTACAATTAAAATGCATTTAAAAAAAAAAAAATTTTCTTAATAGAGCTTTATTTTAATTCAAAATGTTAAAAATTATTTCACTACATGAGATAAAATGGTTTTAATTTCCTTAAAGAATTTCTTAAACATAATTTCTTTTGTTTAGGATTAGTCTTGCTTTCCTTGACGTTAATAAAAGATAAATTATTCCTATCTGGTATTAGCTCTACTCAAAATTTGGACTTAATTTCCTACATACATAAATAAAACAACTGTTTAACTTATTTAATAACTTGAAGACTAAAAATACTTAATTCATACGATAAACATTTATCTCGCTATAAAAATGCCATTTACCTGATGTTTAATAGATAAGGTTTTTGGAGTTCGTCAAGTTATTTTTATCGATTTTTGCCTAAGTTTTTATATTTGATGAGAATGACGTGATTAAATTGTTGGTAAAGTTTTAAATTTCAAGTTATTTTTAAATACAGATAGTGGTAAAGTACCAGTTCTTTGGCACCGATTAAAATTAGAAATTGATAATTTTTTAAAAAATGGAGTTATTAAGATGATGAAGTTTTGTCGTAGTGAGGAAATTAAATCGATACCAATTAATAGATAGTAACATATCTATCAACTATGATTATTTATTGATAATTTTTTATTCTAGTCATCAAACTTGAACTAAATTTTAACATTTAATATATTTTGTTATTTTTTTTCAATTAACTCAATAAACAACAAAAAAAAATTGATTAATATTTACTTAAAACATTTGAGAGCTTTGTTTAGCTTTGGAAATAGTTTTTAATTTATGAATTTTATTGCCTTAAATTGCCAAGAGATAAAGTACAAAATTATTTTGAATTTTTAAAAAATTTTATAAAGACGCCCATGTGCTAAATAAATCCTAAATGGCATGAAAAATGCTCATGCCAAGCTAAATATTTTGGTTGTGCCAAGGGAAAATTTTAAATTCCATTAATTAAATTAACTTTCTTTTAACAAATCTCATTTAATATACATTTTTCTAATTTAAATAATTAGAAATAATTTTCAAATCCAGCTTTCATTTTTAGCTTTTTTCAGCAACAGTCTATTTCAATTAGCGTTTCTAATTTATCATAATCTTCCAAAAAAGTAATTAATTTATTGATTTTTGGGCTCCTAAAAGTATTAAAAGTTCTCAATAAGCTTAAAAAGCTTTTGCCAAGAATAACATAATTACTATTATCCTCTTGAGTCAATGGAAAAAACTGAAATAAAAATAGTACTAATAATAATTGGATTAAAAATTCTGTTTTAAAAATTGAATCTGAAAGTGAACCAATGTCTGCACAAACAAAAAGGAGACTAAAAATGTAAACTATGCCATCAATATGTCACGACCACTTTAGCTGACAAATAATACTTAGACAGGCTCAATTGTATTGCATCATGAAAACACTGGAAGCTCCTAAAAAAGCTCAACGCTCACGAAACTGAGAATTGGTATCAACATCAGCCAAAGCTCAAAGCTCAAAGAGACAGTGGGATTCCAAATAAAATGGTTAAGTCAAGACCTAGAAATAGAAGTGAACAGAGTGTGGAAGGCAAGAGCATCTGTCATTCCAGTAATGGTCAGATCCCTAGGTTAAAGATACCTAAACCGATTACCATTTGGTAAAATCAATCAAGAAAATTTTAATTGGAACAGCCAAAATAATCAGAAAAGTCCAACGTTAATGCATCCTTAAGCTGCTTGTCGCAACCCAGAACATCTTTTTACCAACTTTGAATTATCCGTCTGTACATACATATGGATTAAAAAATTAGAAAATACTTAAAAATTATCTTATTTTTTTTTAAATTAACCATAACGATCATTTATATTCATAATTTAAAAAATAAATATTTTTTCATAGACTTTAAAATCCCTTTTTTAAGTGAATAAATAAAATTTATATATCAATTGACATTAATCTTTATAAGATAATTCAGTCTATAAATCATATTAAACTAAAATGAAATTAAACTTTTAAAAAATTTATTTAATCAAATAATTTGAACCTATTTTTAATAATTTAACTAAGACTATATTTAACAAATTAATCCAAATTCTAATCAAAAGTTGCTTTTGATTTGCATACCTTTTAATAAACCATACCATCAAAAAAATGTCAATGCATTTTATTAAATTTCAAAACTAAAAAAACATTAGTAACGTCATCATTAAAAAAATTAAAAAAAAATTAATTATTAAAGATCAAAATGATCGCGTTCACTGACTTACAAAGTAGGTATGCTTTTAAATTATCTTTTCACATGAATGTTCTTAAATTTAATGCCAAAATTTAGAAATTGGAATCGGTCTATCTGGCTTTGGTGTATTTTTTTTGACGCTTGGCATGCTTTTATTGTTCGATAAAGGACTCCTAGCGATCGGAAATGTAAGTTTATTCCAATTTGGCAAAATAAGTTTCTATAGTTTAACAAAAGATACTATTCATCTCCGGCATTTCCCTAATCATTGGTCTTGAACGAACCATAAAGTTTTTTTTCGGACCTCAAAAACTCAAAGGATCCGTGTTCTTTTTTGGTGGCGTATTTATTGTCTTAATAGGATGGCCCCTGATAGGAATTCTAATTGAGTTATATGGATTTATTTACTTGTTTGGGTAATTAGTAACTAAATTTTTTTTTAATTTAATAATTATACTATTAAATATAAAGTGGATTTTTGCCTGTTATTGTTAGTTTTTTACGGCGGATACCTTTTATTGGAAGTTTGTTTTCCTTACCTGGCATTAAACAACTCATGGACAAGATAGGAGATGGCAATTCAATGGTATAACCAAAGAGATACTCTAAGATTGGAATATTAGTGCATGATAAAATTCAAGCGTATTTTTTGAGTAATTCCAACACGCAGATATAGCAGAATAATTATTTTATTTTTTATATATTTTTTTAATTATTTAAAAAAAATAAATAAATAATTTATTTAATGCTGTTTTATTATTTTGAGTTATATTTTTTGCTAATTAGTGCAATTGTTATGGGAATGATTAGCATTGCCATGCTGATCAGCATTACCAGCCAAAAAGCAACTCCTTCATCTTGATCTTTAGATTTTAAAGTAAAAAAAATTATCCTTTTTTTTGTTAAATTATAATTAGATTACCTGATAAAATCACTGAATCTCTGTTAGGTTTTATTTTTGCTAATATTTTCTCTAAATTAACTTTTTTTTCAAATAAATCGCATATAACTAAATAAGTTTAAATTAAAAAATATATTTTTTGTTCCAAACAATGGCTACTTTTTTGTCTATTTTGACTTAAATTTGTTAATTTTTGACTACAATTAATTGCTGAAAAATTGACACTCCTCTCAAATTGAACTAACAAGTTCTCAAATTTATCAACTAATTTAAGACAACAAGATTTCATTTTTTCTTTATTAGAAACAAAATTTATTAAATTTATTTATTTATTTTTATTTTTTATTATTTGATAGAATTAATCATCGTAGTTTATCTCAGAAGGAAAGTCACAATTGACAGATTCAACATCAAGTTCGAGTATGTCGCACTCTTTTCCCAAAATGGTGCACAAACTCGGCTCAGTACGTCCCAAATCTCCATGCACAAATTCTTTAACATAGCTAACAAAATGGTTAATTAGTTTTAATTTTGATTCCAAATAGCACAGTCAAAGCAACTCACGTTCCGGCCTGAGTTGTCATTTTTATCCTAAAATGGTGCTCATCTATTAATTCAGCGCTAATGTCTGTAATATATCTAGGCCTAGTCATTACGGTTCTCCTATGCAAAACTCTTATCGGAGTTTGTTGCAGTATATCAACTTTATTTAATGAGCCTAATTTATCTATATCATTGGAGTCTAATTTTGAATAGCAATAGCACAAAGCGCTATATGACTTTGTCTTGTTTTCAGGCGAGTCCCTCATTAGTTTTGTTTCCTCCCTTTAATTAATATAATAAAAATGTCCTTATTTATTGCCCAAGTACCTTGTTATGTATTGTAGGTCCTTTATGGCCATTTCGTTGGTCGACTCGTTGATTATCTTAAAATAAAATATAAAAATAATTTTTGAAATTTTTTGAATATACTTTTTGAAAATGTTTGAGCTCCTCTCGACTAAAACTGGTCCTTTTGGGCTCCATAAACTCCAGAGTAAAAGGTCTGCCTTTGCCAAGACATTTGACATCGATGTCTTCACGGCCTGATGAGGTGAAAATAAATTCTGTAGCACCGAGCTCTTTTTTCAAGGCATCGCCCATTATCTCCTCAATCGAAGTGGTCATTTTGCGCTCTCCTTCGATGATCCACGCAGTTTGGGAAAGAGTGCGAGAGAACTTGAGATAACGACCGGCTAGGAAAATTGGATCATGGACACACTCGAGCTCAAATGAGCTCGTCAATCGCTCAAATGGTAGTGTGTAGAATTTTTTCATCTTTTCCAGATTTGATTCCTTAATCAAGAGGTCAACATTGGTTTTGGTAAATCCGACTTCTTGGATCTCTTTTTGGAGCTTTAAAAAATTATTAAGTACAATAATCAAAGCAATAAACAGCTATACCTTTGCTTTTTTGGTCAATTTTTTCGGCTTGCCTTCCAATACAGGCACTAGACGTGTATCTCTTTGGTTGAATTAAATGAAATTTAAATTAACTTTTTATTATAAAATATTACAGCAAGTTTAAATCAGTCTTTAATAAGCAATCATCCACTGTAAATTTTGTTTTTACATCAAACAAACTCTTAATTAAAATGCATAAATATTTTAGAGAAATTATTTTTTGGCTCAATAAATTTATCTATTTTTATCTAATACAAAATTGTTCAAAAATTTTTATATTAATTTTAATTTTTTTGCTCATTCAAATTTTTAACTGATTTTTTTTAAACAATTCTGATTTGGAAAAAAATTACCAAATAATGGACAGTTTTAGGCATACATTATGAAAATATGGTTTTCCCATTATCACTTCTAAGGGATGGAATGTCAAAATTTTCCATAGTTCTTTGACCGATTGACACTTCGGGTTGTACAAGGTTAATGAAATTTCACTAGATGGTATACTTTCCAGAAGTAACTGTATAAATTTCTAAAGACATAAATTAAATTTTTTATCTTTATAATCGTAGATACCAAATTAAACAAATAATTACTTCTCGTAGAGTGATTGCGTTCGAAGTGGTTAATGAGATTCGGAAATCTTTGAATTGTATTCCACAGTTATTTACTTGATCGGCTAGCTGGATAAAAAAATTATCATCTACATTCATATACTACTTTATAAATGTACTTCTTTTAAATAGCTTTGGTCACTATACTTTTCCAAGAGGCCAAAGCATATACCACAGCCTTTAAAATCAGGGCTATTTTGTTCAGATACTTTCTTTTGCTCAATATACTTTTGTATCCAACTATAACTGGTATTTTGGCAAGATGCAGTCAATGTAAATAGCTGAAAGTGGAGAATCCTTTTGGTACAGTTCCAACACAATGAATCAATAATATTTTTAACAAGTTGTTCACTCATTGTAAGAATTTATCTATCTATATTTTTTTTTCTAATTTAATTATTTATTTGCTTTTAACGAGGAAATAAAATTCAATTACTAGGTTCAAATAATACCTGGCTAATGGTAGTATGTAATGGGCTAGAAAAAATATTAAACCAAAGATAATAATTAAAATATTTATTTACAAAGTTATTTTTACTGTGAAAGAACTTGATAATGAATACAAAAGTATCGCAGTACGGTAAAAGTTTTCTCATTAGCAACAACATAAAATTAATTTTCTTTTCTTTTAAAACAAAATTTAGCCAAACGAAAGGGCGTCTTTGATTATACGCTTCATGGTTGTGCCGACTGAGACTTGATTGACCGTTCCATCCAGAGAGTAATAGATGCGAAATAAATAAGGTTGTATGTCTTTGAATTCTGACTCGTAGATTGTGTCCAATTGGCTTTGGTTCTGAAGCTTTGGTGTATAGTCCGGTTTGTCCATAATATCAATTATTTGTCTTACCTTTTCACCCAACAAGTCGCTCAGCTTTTCACGCAACACTTGTCTCTCATTTTCGTTTGATAGTTGCATTAACTCGATTTTAATTGTCCAAATCTCCCATGGTATATTCTCTGACTGAAAATTCAATGGCCAATTGCGCTTTTTTCTGGTGTAAAACTCAAGAGATATTTTGTTGCACTCGGCCGCTTTTAGGCCCTCACTGAACGCAATTATCTCTTGGTTGACTCGTTGGGTAAGCTCGTTCGAGTTTATCTGCACGTATGTGTAGTCCAAAAAGTCACAGTCGAGATCAGAGAAGCCCACAGAACCAATTGTGTATGCGTTCGGACTGTCAACTTTTGGTGTATGCTTAAGTGGTAGTTTAAAAATAGATAAATTTTAATAAAGTTTAATTTAATTAATATCAATTTTTATATTTTAATTTAAGAAATTAATTATCTGTTAATCATGGCTGAATTAGTAATTTCAAATATTTAGATAGATAAGATAATTTTAAATTTTATTTTAATTCTATTTTCATTTTAAATTTTGAATTTTTTAACCAAACGTTGATTGTCTGGTAATCAAAACTGTATCCAAAGTACTTGGTTTTGTCATTCGACAAAAAAAATTATCAAATCTTTAAAAAGCTAACCAATTTAGCTATACGAATTACTAATTATTAATTAGAATTTAATTGTAGACTTTTTAATAATGAGATTTTTGTAACTCAAACAATAAAAATATTGAGACTTTATTTTCATTAAATGCATTTAATTGATCTAGATTTTAATAGGTACCTAAAAGGATATATCTATTCATATTTTTTAAATGATTTTCAAGTTAACTTAAAATGAATAGCATTTCTCTTACCTTTCCAGCTGTTCGATGAATCAATATAGTGTGAAAAATAGCTTTTAAATTAATCAAATTTAAATTTGGTTGTAATTAATTAATATATGTTTTTACTTGAAACTATTTCGGGAACATGTCGACTTTCACAAGACTAGAATAAGTCCAATTTAAAAATATATTAAAAGACAAAACTAATTTAATAATTGACTTACAAACTCGAATAGTTGGCTCCGAGCGTTCATTATATCATAGTAATATCTAAAATTAAAATATCTAAATCTAAATTTTAAATTTAAACCATGTCCAGAGAATTACAACTGGAAAAATAAGAAAAAAAATAAAAAATTGATAATTATTTTTTTCGATTTTAATTTATTTAGTATTTTGGAAAATTAGGGTCAATCTCTTTGCTCCATGTCTGCAAACCACCTTTAATATCTTTGACTACTTTAGAACTAAAATGCTTTTCAAGTATTTCAACAGCTAGCTGGGAATCATTTCCGCGTCTACACATAACAAAAATTGAATTCTTATCTTCTACATTCTCTCTAATTAAATCTACAACTTTATCTTCATTATAAATGAACTCATCAAAAGGAATATCTTGAGCCTAAATTAAACCTTGGTTGTAAAGAAAAATTAATTTCTTACTCAAAGACCCTGGCAAAGAGCAAATGTTGTATTGGCATTTGGGTCTGACATCAACCAAAAGATGCGGCTCGGACACCTTATTATATTCACAACAATTAACCCTCTTTTCGTCTCCAAGTACATTAATGTCTTGTGATTTATCATTATAGTTGGAAACACCACAGAAAAAGGCATAGTCAAATCTGTCCAAGACTTTATTTTTACTCTCTTGGCTCAGTTCAGTGTCCAAAGCTGTCTTGCACATTAGACAGGTGTCGATTTGCCTTGGCCGCAGTTTGATGATCCTGGTCTGTAAGTCAAGACCGTCAAAAATCAGCATTCTACCACTCAGGCTTTCTGAGGGTTATGAAATTAAAATTTTTATTATTTTCCCACTAAATTTACTTCCAATTCCAGATATAATTTTAATTGCTTCCAATGCTTGTAGGGAGCCGATTGTGCCCACAATCGGTCCTAAAATTCCCGCATCAGAGCAATTCGAAACCGAATGGGCTGGCGGTGCCTTGGGGTACATACACCTATAACACGGTCCATTTAAATAATTATAAATTGTTAGCTAATTACTTTTAATTAGAAACATTTCTTTTAATTAATAATTTAAATACTTGGCCTTCGAATTTAAGAGCACTGCCAGATACCAAGGGCTTATTTAAAAGTACACATACATCATTTATTAGATAACGAGTTATCACATTGTCTGTACAGTCTAATATGACGTCATACTTTTAAAATAGTTAAGGCTAAATTAAAATATAAATTTTGAAAAAAAATTTTTAGTTTTTCCAAAGGATATTTTTCTATTAAAGCTAAAGCTGAACTTTTTTCAAACAAAATCTCATGCACTTCATAATTTATCTGGTCATTTAATCTTAAAAATTTATCAAAAATGATAAACTTTTTTGCAAAAAATGATAGAATAGCTTACGCCCGACATTTTTCGGCCAAATTTCGCGCCTTATTTTTGCCTACATGGCGGATTTCGTGAGCTATTTGTCTATGAATGTTCGATATTTCTACCGAATCATTGTCTACTAGGCCTAAACGCCCTATTCCGGCAGTGCTTAGGTACAGCGCTGATGGACAGCCCAGACCACCACATCCAATTATTAATATACTTGAAGATTTAAGTTTAATTTGACCTTTATTTATTACTTTTTTTAACAAAAAAATTCCATTTTTCTCTATAAATACTTTCAATTCCATAATCAGGTATGATCAGCTGACGTGAATAGCGCTCTATTTCAGAATTTGATAAAATTTTATTAATCGACATTTTTTTAAAATTGCTAATGAAGATCTTAAGTCTTGAATATGCAGATTTTAATTGCAATTTATATTTGTGTCTATATATTTGATTATTAAAAGCGTAAATTATTATAAATTCAAGTGAATAAATTTTAATTTTTTTTGCTAATTTAAAAATTAGTTGGTGTTGCATTTTTAGCTTGAAATTTGCTTCAAAATTAAAAATATATCAAATGTTTAATTATACGAATTTATTTTAGTTGTATTAGGCTGATGAAAAAATGAATACTTGCCCAACAAGTCGAGCTTAAACTAATCTTCAATCTTTTGCTTTTCCAAGCTCAGTTCAATTTAAACCATTAGCTTAATAATTAAATAAAATTCAAACAAAAATTTGAGAAATGATGGTTTATATGAGATATTTTTTAAACAATGTATATTTAAATTATAAAATTGTAGTTTTTTAATTAAAAAAATGTGATTTAAACAGTGATTGATTATTATTAGAGACAAAACTTTAACCTTTGTGGAAGATTCATATTTTGATGGAAGTCTAAATTTAAGATAAACAATTTTTATTAAACTGCATTTATTATACCATCCTTTGTTAATTTTTTTTTCAAATGGTATTTTTTAATATCTGTTTAAAAAAAATTGTAAATTAAATTAAATTCTTATTAGAATAAAGTGGAAGTTTTAAGAAATTTTGGAATTATCGAAAAGCTCATTAACAAATTAGATTTATGAAATAATTGTATTAAAAAGCTCAAATAAAATAAATTGCACATTAAAATGTGCTAATTGTATTTTTTACATGTTTATAAACGCCACAATTGTATCTTGTAAAAGACCTGTCTATCTGATCTCATAGTTAAAGATGACTCAATGAAAAAAGTTATTTTTCTTAAGGCTTCCAGGTAATTTTGCTCATGATTTTTATCTAATATAACAAATTTTAAACATACCAAACTCTCTTGGTCACCATGGTGAAAAATTTTCTCTTTTTAACTTAAACAAAGGCGAAATGGTCAGTGGATTTTTGGATAGTACAATAAAAATATGGAACCATATCACAGGTATTGTAAAAAAAATTGATTTGTCATGAAAATGAAATATTCTCTAAAGACGCTTTACCAAATGACAATTTACCAAGAGCATCTTGTACAGATTTTGACAGAATATGACATCTGAAAGAACCATACAGAAGATTTATTATTGAATGATTTTAATCAGTTGCTGCTATATCTGGAATTGCTGCTATATGCTGCTATATCTGAAATCTGGAATTTTACAGTGGAACTTGATTTTTTTGGCCTTGGTTACTTAAAACAGCAGCTTTCGAAAAGAAGAGCAACGACCTTGGATGGAGTTTGGGCACTTTTTCAAAAAGTTTCGTAACAAATCAGGTGAAAATGTGCAAAAAAGTATTTGGTGCCTGGAAAAGAAAGTGTAAATTGGTATCAACGAAGAATGGCGAACATATAGAGCAGACTAAAGATATAAACCAGCGACATATTAAAAAGTTAAAGGCCAAAATAAAATGTTTTAAAAAAATACGATCATCCTGAATAATGAAGATATTAAGAGATCATTGAATAATCACACACAAGGGTTAATTTTATTGAAGTTTTACCAAAAATAGACTTGGCAAATCCAACTAAAGATAAAACTTTAAAAATATGGAATGTAACAAATGCTATTGTCAAGTTTTTCAGAATATAACTAATTACTTCCTTTACTTAATAAATAATATTCTTAAATAAATTGCTTAAATTGTTATTTAATATATTTTAATTCGATTAAAGAACATATCAAGAATTATATTATAAAATATTAATTTTTTTTGCTTACGTTTTGTCTTTTAATTGTGATTATTAATTCTTAATTGGACTTTTTGTACGAACTAAAATAGTAATAAGAAACAAAATAGATTAAATTTTAAATATGGGTGGGTTTATTTAGAAATAAAATTTAAATTAAATTTATCGAGATAAAAATAAATATTAAAAGTCGCACAGTTGCTTCTAAGGTTTTAAGGTACAAGAAAAAAAATCAAAATCTTATTTTTATAATTTATAAATTAAGTTTAATGAGTTTTTTAAGGAATTTTTTGTCTAAATAAGCTTTGGAAAAAAAAAACTTGAATGACTCAGCTTTTTGATAAGTTTATGCGTCAAATTTGGTTAATTAATGCAATCGGAAAAATTAGGACGATATCACTATATTGAGATTCAGGAGACGGATTTGAACAGCATAATTTTTTTCCAAAAACGCAACTAAAAACTTATTATTTATTAGTTGCCATGGAAACAGAACAAAACAAACATTCTTCAAAACGAAATAAAATTTATTAGGCAAAAAATAAAGCTTAATTCTTGATGAATTTCTTTATTGGTATTAACTTTTCACACAAAAGACCACCAGATTAGCTCATAGTCTTACATTTTTATCTTAATTTGGTAATTAGTTTTTAAAAAATAAATAAAATTTTTCAATAATTTAATTTTAAACCAAATTTCGTTTCTTGTATTTCTAAAGCTTAAATTAAATAGCAACCAGCATATCAACAAAAATGCATTTAAAATTCAAAATGGAGAGTGGCATATTCTTTGCTTATTTATTTATTTTAAAATTTCTTTAGCTTCGAGGCTTAATCGATTAACTTATTTATATAATAGATAAAAAAGTAGTAATCTCATTTATTTACTCAAATACAAACAGTCCTATGGATAAATATGAGAAAATACGGAAAATTGGCGAAGGCTCGTATGGCCAAGTGTTCAAATGTCGAAATAAGGAAACAGGACAAACAGTTGCCATAAAGAAGTTTCTCGAGAGTGGCGACGATCCGGCCATTCGGCGCATAGCCATGCGGGAAATAAAAATGTTAAAAGTAAATTTAACATTTTTCTTTTTATCAAAATTTATCTTTTATTAAAAATTATCTATTATTATTTTTTATATATTTTTTTTATTACAAGCATCTTAAGCATGAAAATCTTGTAAATTTAATCGAGGTATTTAAAACACGACGTAAACAAAAATTACATTTGGTATTTGAATACTGTGACAGAACAGTCTTAGATGAGCTTGTTGCCAATCCCAAAGGAGTACCTGAGCCCATGATAAAACGCATTACATATCAAGTTCTAAAAGCGGTAGAGTTTTGCCACAGTCATAATGTAAATTGAAACAATTTTTTAAATTTTCCAATTTTTGTCTAACCTATTTTCCAAAGTGTATTCATCGAGATGTAAAACCAGAGAATATACTTTTGACCAAGCAGAACATTGTCAAATTGTGCGATTTTGGCTTTGCCAGAATTCTAGTACAGAACGAAAACTTTACCGAGTATGTGGCAACGCGGTGGTACCGAGCACCCGAACTTCTAGTCGGTGACACACAATATGGTACGCCTGTGGATGTTTGGGCCATCGGTTGTGTATTTTGCGAGCTTTATTCCGGTCAGCCTTTGCTTCCTGGCAACTCCGACCTTGACCAATTGTATTTGATCAAAAAAACATTTGGCAATCTAATCGAACATCATATAAAAATTCTCCAAACAAATGCATATTACCGAGGTGTGAGCATTCCCGAGCCGGAACAGATGGTAGTCAAGCATTTTATTTTCCAAAGCCTAGTTTTAAATAAATTTTAAGGAACCATTGGAAAAAAAATTCCCATACGTGTCCGAGAATGCGCTTAACTTCATGAAATGTTGCATGGCCATGGACCCAGCCAAACGATGGTCATGTGATCAACTTTTACAGCATCCATACTTTGATAACTACTTGATTGAGACCAAGCGAGATGATACCAAAGCCAAATCATATCAACAGACCATTTTTAACTCAGATCGAAAATCAAAGCATCCAGGCGTAAGTGATCCTAATTTTTAAAATCTGATATAAAAATACAAACTACTTAAAAAAGACCTATCTTTAAAAAAAAAATCTTTTTCTTTTTATTTTATATTATTTATTTACAATTAATAAAATTTTAAGTTTCGATTAAATTTAAGAAAAAAATCAATTAATTAATTTTCTTATCTTTTATTTAAATTAAAAAAAAAATTAGTTTCCTACGCTTTCGAACGCAGTTAATCCAGTAGTTAATGCCGATATTGATAATCAATTTGATGATTTGCTCAATTTGAACGAAGCTGAGTATGCCACAAATCGGAAAAATATATCCAGTCTAAGTCAGAATGTAAATTACCAAAACCAGGATAATCGATATCGAAATCGTAGCAAATTTGACTTGAATTTACCAAATATTTAAATAATTTCACTCACATTATAAAAAAATAGATTTCTGTAATTTTTATATATCATGATGTCAGGTCCACAAGTCACTTGATCACTTTTGAGTTAATTATATCCCTCACTTCACCATTTCCCTCAGAATTAATGTTAAGTGTTGGCTTTATTGATATGTTTTGATAATATTTTCTTTTTCAGGGCATGCTGCCGACGTTACATCATGGCATGGGTCTGAACCAGTCCAGACTCGACTACCAATCAATTGGAAATGATACACGCAACAGCAATATAAACAACATAAGCAATTTGGATACTTCGGACTCAAGACTTAACAAGTCGCGCCTGTTGGACTATGGCAGCATTGGCCAGAGCAATTATTCCAACGAGCATACGCAGCCAAGAGGCCAGAACAAATACGATTACTCACATTTACCACATATTCGTCAAAATGATTAGTTGTTTTAGTTTTTATATTGTTTTTGATCAAAAAAGGCTTTATTCAACAAATTTTGGGCAGAAAGAAAAATTTTTATAATGAATTTATGTTTTTTTAATTAAGATAATTTTGCACTTTAGGTTTCCATTTACAACCCGGAACAGTTTTGATTTAGAGATCTTTTTTTTTTATAAGCCATTCAAATTATTAAAATATTGTCTTGTTAATGATAGTTTTTTTTTTTATCTAACTATAAATTTGATGTTTTATGCAAAATTTTTGTATTTAAAAAACCAATTTTGAAAGATTTATTTGGAATTCAATAAACCATTTTCTAGTTAATTCACAATTTTTTTATTAAATATCAAAGACATGAAAATAAATGGATTACTAATTAGAAGTCATGGAAACCGTATTTAAGTAATCTAGTGAGCTTTATAGAGAATTTAGATGTCTAGACTTTTTAAATGTTTAATTGTGAAAAGTTATTTGAAGATGTTGAATTAAAAGCCTTGACCAAAATTAATTTTTAATACTTTTTTATATAAAAATAATTGCATAAATAATAATTAAGTTTTTTAGAATTATTTATCTAAATGAATTTTACTTAAATAAAAGTATTTAAATGACATGAGCAATTAGTCAAATTCAAAAAGAACTTTTAGATATCTTTATAATATTTTAAATAAATGTTTGATTTTAGTCTCAAGCATAGTCAATTATGTTTAATTAAAACAAAAATTACTAAAGTAAAAAAAGTAAATATTCATCTTTATTTTAAAATTTTTTTTTAAGCATAAAATTAAATTTTATTTTTAAATTTAGATAAAAGATAAAATATTTTCAAGAACAAATCTTTGGAAAATGACAAAAATCTAATTTTTTTAATCTAGCTAATTGTTAATTGTTATAGAAAAAAAAACTTTAGTCTTTGAATTGGGCTTAAGCTCAATTCTGTCGAATTTATCCAAATCTATCTGATCCTTGGCCTTATTTTGGCTTAACTCTTTTTCTATTGTTGAGGCAACTATTTTTTTGAGCTTTTCCAAATTTAAATTCTAAATGCACAAATTTAATTGACCAAAAAAAAAATCCTTAAAAATACCAAATTACTTTATCCATTCCATTGGAAACGTCGATTTCTATTGTTCCTAAAGAGACGTCGTTTGCCATGCTATTTGCCTCCACCACATTAAGACTATATTCAGATTCATATTTGGGATTCCATGCCAGTTTGTAGTACAAACCAAGTATAAGTGCGACCAGAGAAACGGAAATTACGTAGGTAATCACAGTTAGGACCTTAACCCACTTCTTATTGATATGCTCAATTGTCTTTCTTTCATCTGCGAACATTGCTTCTATCTGAATTAATTTTCTGCCTTTTTTGAGAATTTATGTTTTTTATGATGGATTATTAATATTATCATTTGAATAAAAAATTACTATTATTTATTCAAATAAGCTCTGACTGACGGAATAATTTTCATATTATTTGCATGCAGATTTTTCAGGATTAAATGAAACTAAAATCAAGTTAGTTCTACCAAGTCTGATAATTTAATTCCATTAGATTATATTCAAAATTGGTTGATAGTAAATTTTGAATTTAATTTATTTTAAATTAATTGTTTTATCAAAGCTCTAAAAAAATGAAAAAAAGATCGCACCAAGGACAGAATTTGGTACCTATGGAGTTAGGCATATTTAATGAACCTATACACCATGCAATATGTATTTAAATTTAAATTTGACTAAAATAATTTAATGGTTTGTTTAAAAGTTTAAAATTAACAAAAAAAACTATTAAAATAGCTGTTGTTTATTTAAATGAACAAATTGAGACCTTATAAGTTTATTTTCTATTGCAAATTTCAATTTTGTATTTTTTTCTCAAACTAAATTAAGGTATCCAAAAATATTTTAATTAGTTTATTTAAAAGTTAAAAAAAAAACAACCATTTAAAAAGAAAACATTTATATTTATTCAATGATTTAACATTACATTTAATACTTTCGAATGGCTTTACCTTCGGTTATAAAATTTGATATTTGATTATTATGATTATTATTATTATTGAGATATATATCAGGCAAACCAGTTGAATAATTGCTTGCCTTGGAAAGCATGCTTTTACCAGATGATGCTGAACCGTTTTCATTGTGAAAATGATTAATATTGTTGCCTATTTTTGGCAAAAAAAGAGCTGTATTTTGCAAAAAATTTTTCTTTGGTACATAATTTAACTGCTGATTGGCATATTTAAAATTTTTTACATGATTTGAATAGTTGTTGACGGGCTCCTTTTCAACAATGTCAGATAACGAGTTAGTACTTAAAATGGAATCTTTTTTCTTGACATAGTTTGATAAAGATGTAATTGAATTGTATTTTTTATAGGTTTTTTTTTTGGTTAGATTTTTATTGCCTACCATAACTTGAACTGGTTCAGATGCATTGCTATCAATTGATTTTTTTGGTTCTGGAAAATGTTTTAGATTTTCTTTGTCTTTCTCTTTGTCGTGTTTGATTAAAATGTCAAAAAATTTGTGCTTAAGTGCCCGGTTGGCTGTGATCCTCATATCTGGATCATAGGTGCAAAGCTTCTTGATCAAGTCAACCGAGTCTGGATTAAAATTGCTCATGTATTTGTCAAGACCAATTCCTCTTTTTGGCCGAAAAGTATAGCGAATATTGCGGCTCAGTTTCTTGAACTTTTCCAATAGAAGCGGGTCTGGCGTACCAAAAACATCATGGATTTTGTCGATTTGGTCAATTTCATTCGAGCCAGGAAACAGCGGATGAAGAGTAATCATCTCGAACATGACACAACCGGCCCCCCATACGTCCATCGGGTAGCTGTAGTACCCGTCAGTGAGCAAACACTCAGGAGACCTGTACCATCTGGTTGAAATGTACTCTGTGTATGGATGCTTGGTATTTATTCGACGGCATGAACCAAAATCAGCCAGTTTTAACAAATCACCCTAATTTATTTTAAATAAATGAAACTAAATTTCCTGATAAGAAAAGAAATTGTTAAAAAAAACTTTTATTAAAATATTTTCCGGTTTTATATCTCGATGAAAGTATCCAAATTTATGTATGTGTTCAATAGCTCTCAACATTTGGTAGGAAAACTTGGCCACTCTTTCTATGTTCATATAACTTCTCTGTACTTAATAAAAGTTAATGAAAGTTTTATTTTTTCAAAAAAAAAAAAATTAAAATTTAATTTTATTATTATACATTTTATTAGTTCCAACAAGTTCATATCCATCAATTCAAATATTAAATTTAAGGTGCATGTTCGACGCTCACTAAAAACAAAAAAGATAAAATATTTACTTAAAATTACGTATTTATGATAAATGATACTTACTAAACTACTTCTCGTAAATGTAAAATATATGGGCTGTTGCTCAGGTAGCGCAAGGCTTGAATTTCCCGTATTTCTTTTAACTCATCAACACTTGAGAAAATATTCTGAATTCTTTACAATCAAATCTAACATTTACCTGGTATATCGTTGTTTCATTCGTTTACAAGCCCAGAAAGTACCATCTTTTACGTTCTGACATTTGATCACTTCGGAAAATGTGCCTTCACCTTTTTTGTTTAGCATTCGGTATTCTATTAATCATAAAAAAATAATTTTATTTAATAAAAAATTAATAAAAATATTTACTGTCCATTTTGGGCACAAAATTAACAAAAATATATATATATAATATTTTTTTTTCAAATTAATTTTTCATACTCAACTTAAATTGATTTTTGTTGTCTATTAAGAACTTAAAAATTTAAACGAAAATTTTACTTTTTTTTTTTTCGAAAAGTTTTTTTAAAAGCTTTTCTAAACAAACTCAGGTTTAATTTAAAAAATAATTTTTCCAAGTTTGACTGATTCCGTATAAATAAAACTGCTTATATTTGTTAAATTAAATGCAGTCAAATTATAACTACAAAGCAGGATAAAAGAAAGTAATGCTTTTTATTGACAAAAATTAACTATTTAGTTAAGTAATTATAATGTAAAAGTGTTTCTTCATTAGAAGTTAAATATTATTTAAGATATTTTGTAAATTATCAACAGGTATTAACTTATGTATTGTTTTAATTTGGCTTTAGACACATTTTTTAGTTTTAGAAAATAAGGTGTCACTGAATCAAATTTCAGCTTAATTTAGCCAGGTTCCAGTCTTTACTATTTAGAATAAGTTAGGAAAGAGCTCTCAGTAATTAGGTTAATTACTTGAGTTATGTGCTTAGTTTTTGATGGTCGCTATTTTAAAGTTAATATTTTGAAAAATTTATAGTTTAAGATCATAAGTATACCAATAAGATTGGGGTTAAACTCATACATCATTTTATTTCCGTATTTTTGATTGAAATAATGTGGAAATTAAGCTAAATTTAGGTATTTTAAATTTGAAAAATAAAGAAAAAAAACTAAATTCAGTCTTTATTTAAAAGCCAAAGTTCCAAAGTCGAAAGCCAATTTTAATTTAAAATAAAGGTATTTAAAAAAGGTAAATTTATTTGAATAAATATTTAAATATAATCAAATATTTAATGGATTTGCAAATTTGAGTTTTTTTTTAAATTGTAAATTATTCTAAAATGAGTAATCAGCCATTAAGCCATTAACCAAACAGTAATGCATCATTGCTTGTGAATTAAGAGTTCTAGTTCTGTCAATTGAAGTTTTTTTTAGGTAAATTAAAGAAAAAAAAATATTTTTAAAGAATTTTCTTCATTATATTTTAATAGATGCACTTAAAAATTTGAATGATAAGCTGTGAGATCAATTTAATTCTAATTAAAACTATATAGACCAATTTTTGAGAGTTAAGAAAATATCTTTTAAATCTAATTACCTTAAAAAATTTTAAGTGATTTTTGTGGGTTAATTTAGATGAAGGACTATTTTTTTTAAATTAAAAAAATCACTTTATAAGTTAAATTAGTTTATATTAATTATAACAAATTTAAATTTGAAAAAAATTATTAAAGAAAAATTTTTTTTGATTTTATTTTATTTAAAATTTCCCCACACTTTTTTATTCATTAACAAAAATTTAGGGCTTTGCAAAAAGTTGAAAATTAACTATCGATTTAATTTTAGACAAAATTAGGCTTCGATTGAGCTTTAAATTGTGTTAATTTTAAAAAAAATAAAGCAGTTTAATTTTTTTTTTAATTTATTTAATATTAGATTTTTAGAATGTTAAATTTGTTGCTAAATATTTATTTTAAATTTTTCTAATTAGTTTGAAACTAAATTATGAATTATTTTTTTTTGATGAACACTAGCTAATATTTGTATTCTAATTTAGAAAATAGCTGATCATTTTAATTTAAAAAAATATATACATATTAGTAAATGTATTCATTTTATATTAATTAATAGTATTCCTTTTATTCAATTGAAGAATTAAGGAATTTTGGTTATAAAAAATTATGATCAAATACCAAAAAATAATCAAGATCTAAAATTAGTTTTAAAAGTTATTAATTGGTTTTGGGTTTCTTGGAATGTCCTCATTTTTGCGAGATTTTATCAACCAGCTAGGCTAGAATTATACAAAAATATACAAACTATATATTAAAATAAAAATCTAAATTAAATAATTAAACGAAGCTATCCAACTAAAACATATTTTATTTCAAAACTATAATCAAATTTAATAAAATTAAATCGTACATTTTGTGATTGATAAATATTGATCTAATAATTAATGTCATTTAATTTTAAGTAGAAAAACTCTTATCAGCAATAGAAAGTCGGTGATTTTTTGATCTTTATTTAAAAATTAAGAACATATTTTTACTTTTGATTATCAACTTTGGCTTTTATTTTTTCCATCAAATTAGTCCGTTTCACTAATTCAAAATTAAAATAAATTAATAATATTATTAAAATTATTTGAATTTAAGCTTTGATAAAAAAAACTATGTATTGGCAAAAAATCTTTTGATTTAGGTTAAACAAGTACCAACAAACTTGTCAATTATTTTGAATAATTAAAGTATTATTTTTAAGCTTTTTTGCATTTTAAATAAAAAAAATTATAATGTTGAAGTAGAGTTATTTTTATTCTGATCATTTTGGCAAAAAATAAATTTTAAACAAATATAATAATTTTATTTTGACAAAAAAAATTAAATGTGCTAATGAGATACTATTGCTACTAAGGAGATTAGACAATTGTGTCAAGATTAATTCTGCCCTCGACTGGGACACTAGCCACGGTGTAATAAATAAACAGATCTATTTCACTCTCAATCTAAATAAACCAAACAGCCTCGAGCCAAGACCATGATCAACCAGACAGAACGTCACAGATAGTGTTGGATAAACCAAGTCTAATTAGAATTTGTAGAGCAAATTTGATCAGATTCTAATGCATAAAGAGAATAAGTCGATGATAATCTTGATCTTATATAATTAGAAATTTTTCAAAAAGATTATACACACTTAACACTTTGCCTAATGAAAGGAAAAAATTCAAATTTGGCTAATTTTAACGCCGGCATGATCAATTCGATTCGCTTAGAAGAAATTATTATATGCTTATAAATCAAGATATAATATAATAAAATAAAAATTCTCTTAACTCATCATCTTTTTGATGAGTTTTCCTCAAGTATTAAAAAGGTATGAATTATAAGATCTATATCTTATAATTACACATACTGAGCATTAAGAAAATCAAAAGATGGTAGCCGTGTGTGAGTTTTTCTTTTGATTTTGTTTGACCAACAACTTGGACAGGTACGCAAATACCAGAGTTGAACTAATAGCCATAAGATATTGAAAGCTTTCAAAATTTAACCGATCTAATTACAGATCTGGCTAGTTGCAATTACCGATGGGCTATCTCTTTGGCCAAGCGAAAACAAGCTACGGCTATTTCGATTCGCATGCCCTTCAACCATATTTTCCATAAATACTTATCTCCTAATTATATGTTTTGAAATTTATCAAGATCCAAGAATGTACGATCTCAAATCGATATGGTTCTGGTTATTATCGATTTTAATCGATATCAAGATGTGTGATTGTACGCTACTTGATTTTAATCTCGTAGCTACTAGATTTGACTTTTGGTCATTGCAAAAATGTTGATAATAACACTTTTAATGTGATTTTTACTAGTTGAGCTTAATCGCTCTATACATGCTCAATGATCAGATAAAAATTAATTAATTTATAATCTTGAATTTAAAAATTTTGATTAATAAAATCACCCCCTCCCCACACTAAAATGATATTAATTTTTATTATCTCTTAAATTGATTCTAAACTTGTGAAAAAAATCTAATTCTTTTTTTTTATCAAACTTTTAATAAAATAAATAATTTAATTTTAACTAAATAAAATATTATTGAATATTTTTTTTTATCAATTTATTGCCATTTTGTTTTTCTCATGGCTCAAAGTTGGTCTGCCAAATTTCAAAAATGAATTAATCAAATATTTTTGAGTAATTAAAAATAGATCAAGAATGCCAATGCGAATAGGAAATCGAACAAATGGAAGTTTAAATGACAAAAAATTAGGATATGGTGTCAATAATAAGAGAAAAATGTTTAGTAGAAATTTATTTGTTTGGTATGAATTCCGTAGGGGGAAATACCTCAACAAAAAAAAAGACTCTAAAAAATGTATGGCTTGTTCTAAATGCTTCTGGATAATTTAACTTATCCAGAGAGTCAATTGGTTTATTTGAGCCAAAACAAGCAACTAAAAGCTAATTTCCAGGAAGACTTAAACCTAAAAGCCGCATAGCTAATTAATTTTAATCAAATAATTTTTTAATTAGTCTAATGCACGGCTAAAGGTACTCCGACTTATCTACAAATTAGTCTGTTTGGATAAGTTCTATTCGCATTGATTTAACTACTCTTTTTTTTTTTTACATATTTCAAGCATTAATAAAATGATAATTTATAGATACATATTGACTTTGTATGAATCAAAGATTATTCTAGCTGTTGATGCATGAATTAATTCTTTAATTAACTTTCTCAATTTAATTAAAAAAGAAAAAATTATTCTTAGCATCTATTATAAGCATTAATGAATTTACATTTTTTGATATCTATTTATCCGCTAAGACTTGCTATCTTATTGCAATAGGGGTAATTTGATATGATACTCAAGATTGAAGATTGACAGCTCTTAGTTTGCATGTTAATCGCTAAGCAACAATTCATTGCGACCGTATCAGTTAAGAATATATATTTATTTTTTTACATTTATTTATTATTTTTAAGAAAAAAATATTTTTTTTAAGTATTTAATTTTAATTCATTACTAAATACATTTATGACATATAATATTTATTTTTACCCTCAGAGGTAGAAGTCAGGTACTTTTTATTATTTTCAAAAGTTAATCTAAAAAAAAATTTCTTAACTATGAGATAAAAATAAATTTTTCTGAAAATTTATTTTGTTAGATTGAATATCATGTATTTAGAATTGATATAAAAAAGAAAATAAAAAAATTATCTTTGGTTAAATTTTATTTTAGATTAAGTAGAAATTTAGTTGAAATGTTCAAGTGTTTTGTGAGTGAGTGAGTGGATGAAATTGATTGTGAAACTTGAGGAATTGAAACGTAACTGCCGAGCACATGAATTTGTCTGATACCATGTTCGCTAAAAGCCATTCAAAAAAGCAATCATTGCTTTGATTGAAAATTGATTGCTAAAACAAAGATAAGAAAATTTCATTTTTATTTTTTAGCTGCATAGTAGGAGTCGATTATCTATTTTTGATACTCATTATAGTTAGCTCCTAATTGCTTAACTAATTAGGCCAACTTGGCGAGAGAGTTTATTTATTTCTAAAGAAATTAAACAGGAAATAACTGCCAATTGGGTTTATTATTTTCCAAATGACAATACACACAAATCTAGATTTGTGTGCCGAGTTAAGTAAATAATAATTTTTAATTTAGGTCCTAATTGAAGTTGACTTGTTGCGTGTAAGATCCCATATGCGATTTTTAGAGCGATTTGTGTTGTACTTAACTCGTAATTAGTTTACTGGGACAAAATATTGGGTCCAAAGAGCACTATCGGCGTTTTCAAAGAGCCACAATGATAAATCCAATTGTGATCAACTCTTTAGAGGCTTAAGAAAGATTAAAATTTTTTTCTATCAAAACAAAAAAGCTGCTCATTTAATGTGTTTTTTAGTTGAACAAAAAAGCTACAAGTAGAAGAGAGAGGAGCCCAGAGGGAAATAGATTTTTGATTTTAAATTAAAAAATCAGGATTAATAAATTTCAAACAAGCTAAAATACACAAAGAGAGAGCAACTTGAAATGATAAATTAAAAATCCAAACGATAAATCTAATTAAATAGTTTTTGCTCGATATATTTTGCTCTTTTTTTTTAATTCAAAGTTGGTTTTTGGAATAAAAAGTGGCGTGCAAGCAAGAGAAAAGAGATGAGGACGTATGCTCTTTGTTTTATCTGATTAACAGAATTTGGGCATAGAGCAGGCTTTTAGCGAGCTGGATCGGCATCGCTTAAATCTAGAATAAGATAATAATAAACATTTGCAGTATTTATTATTCTATCTATTTGGTTCTAAGGTTTGTTTACTGTAAGAGAATGGATAGAGATAGATAGGAGAAGAGTTAAAGAGTGCTTTTGACACATAGTAAACACACATTACATACTAAGTTGCGGCCCTGAGCCCAGGCCAGGTCAGCCAAGCTATTTAGAATGTTTTCGAAAATAGCTTTCATTTTTTGATTGATGGCTAGATTGATCGTATGATTGATTGATTGATTGATGACTTGACTGACTGGCTGACTTACTGAATTACTAGCGTATTTATTCAACAAAATGAATATAACAAATGATTGATTGATGTATGTACGGCATCTATTTGCCAAAGCAGTAATGCAACATGACATGATTTTTTCCTATTTTCATTTTATTCAATTACTTAATGGAAAATTTCAATTAAGGTATTGGGATAAGTAAGGAGTGGAACGATGCAAATAGAACAACAGTGGTAGTTTGGTTGAGGATTTTTTTTATTGTTTTTTATAAATGGAGTCTTTTTTGGCAACAATGAGATGCTAATATCAATTATTGTAGGTTAATGCGCAAATTATTAATCAAAGCAACACAAACAATGAGCTCATATAAACTTGTTGAAATTTTTATTTTTTTCTTATTTGTTAAGGTAAATGGTAACATGCTTATCAATTGTGGGATCTTGGTTAGAGATTGCGTAAGGGCACGAATCAATATGGGCCATGGCTGTGCTTGCATGAGCCCAGTCACGGCCTTAATTAGTAATATCAGGCAAGATTAACTTGATAAATGACAATATAAATGCCTTACGTGACCAAAATACTTTACAAAGCGAGTTTTAATTAATTTCAAAAAGTTTGTTGTTTAAGACTCGGCAAACAATTTCTTTCGTCCGCCGAAATCTTCTGCATCAGGAAAGCACCTATTTTAGTTCTAAGCCCTAAATGACAAATTTCTAATAATTCCCCGTTTCTTTTCGAAAATCGATTCTCTTTTTTTGACAGCTAATATTGTTCCTATTTAGGCCTTTGATTGATATTAGTTTATAATGGCTGAGAGAACAAAATATGTCAAAAAAAGAGAAGAGAATGAACAAGAAAAAGGGAAAATTGATTTATTTCAAAATATTGACAAAGACATTTTTATGTTGGCTCGTAAAATTCTTCCTCTTTAGCATCTAGGTACACTAAAATTCTTCCAATCCATACTTGGTTAACTCAGTTAGTTCTTAATACATTTTTTCTGAATAAAATAAAGTCAAAAATAATAAACAAAAGTTTTATTTAATAAGAATATAATTTAAGAAAGTAATCGGACTTGATTCCATGGTTTTTAAATTAGGAAAAAAAACACGCCAATTCGATTGATGCATGAAGTAAGGGTGGACACTTTTACACTGGGTCGTAAAAGCAAGCCCAGCATGGAAATTGATCATTGAATGATTATCAATGATAACATCGGCTGTGTTTGATTTCGATTTGGTCTTGGGGTTTTTATTGCATTAGGACAAGCACACCGATCAGTTTACCTTTAAAGATAATCTATTCGAAATCTTGAATTTCACTTGAATGTGTTAGATAATTTATAGCCTTTTGAGTAGTGGCATTCATACGTAAAGCCAGTTTGTATAAATTGGCCGAGCGTAGATTCTCCAAACGATCTCCAAGAGGATGTTGATTGTTTAGCTTAAGAACAATTAGAGAAAGACAAGTTACAGGAAGTATTACAGCTTGGCCATTAATTGTTAGTACATGCATGCAGATTGTTTCTCTAAACGACATGGAAATATGATAAGCTAAATTGGAATAGACGTTTATTTATACTAAACTCAATTGATAAGGAATAGAGTTACAATTTTGTTTTGTTTAAGGCTATAAATCAAAACTAACAGTGTTTATTAATTTTGAGATCGATTGGCCTAAGTTAATTAGGTGTCGTGTACGGACCAGGTCCAGTGCCGCACTAAATCCACAACTTAATTACATTCTCAAATATTTGAATTAAAATTAAACTACATTAATTTTTTTTATTTTTTATATTTTTATATCTTATAAAGGATTTTATTTTTAATCAAAAAAAAAGTATAATTCTAAATTTAAATATTTAACTAAATCAATAGGGATATCAAAGTTCGATTGCAGCAAAATGACAAGACCGGACTAGATTTGTGTTTATAAAGAAGAATTTATTTTTCTATTTTTTTTTATTTTTTAATATTTTGTTCTTAATTTGGAAATTTTTTTATTGGTTTGGGATAGATTGAACAAGAAAAATAAACACATATTCTATAATTACACTCCGCCTCTAATTATCTATAATAATTCTAAATTTTTTAATTGGCCTACGTCGATAAACCAATAGGTTTAAATAAAAATAAATTATAAAAATATAAGAAAAATATATACTAAAGAGAACGAAATAAAAAAAGAGAGAGAGAAAAAGAGAGAAATAAAATATTTTCTTTTTTTTTATTACTATTATTATTTCTATTTTCCAAGCAAGAAAAAAAAATATAAATAATAATATAATAAAATTTTTTACTTATACTCATTTTAACTGGTTGATCTAAACGAAATTATACAAACATATCAAACAACCGCTATAGAATATAAAAATAATATTTTTTTTTTCATTTTTGCTTCTTATCTATTATAATATTGTAATAGCGTTGTTATTTTATTCTTAGATAATAATATTTAGACTATATTAGTGGTAAATGAACAATTTGTATCTAAGCAGCAGCAGTAGCAGCAGCAGCATCGACACATTTAGCACCAAGTCAACAAAGTCAAAATTAGTTGTGTCCAATTCAACTAATTCCACAATGGTCAACGAAGCTCAATTGAAACGCGACAAAGAAGCTATCTTAAAGTAATTTGCATTTAAATCTCGAGGCTATAGAACAGATCGTGATTATCGACGTGCTAATGATCGATTATCACGATTTAATCGAGACCAAATATCATATTTATTAATTTTCCATTTTTTAAGACATCCATTGTTTTCGTTGCTGGCATTGATGTTGGAAAAATGCGAGCTGGCAACATGTACGCCGAGAGATCCGCGCATACGCGATGACATATGCACTAGTCAAACGTTGGACGACGACTTTAACGAGTTTTCCAAGCAAATACGCAAAGATCATCCGTACTATGTCCCCAATCCGGAATTGGACAATCTAATGATCCAGGCCATCCAAGTGCTGAGGTTTCACTTGCTGGAGTTGGAAAAGGTGCACGAGCTGTGCGACGACTTTTGTGATCGCTACATCGACAGGCTAAAAGGAAAAATGCCCAACGAGCTCAGTCTGGAAGAGAACAGTTCGTCAGCCACCACAACGGGCGCACTGGGCGAAGCCCCGTCCTCTTTTGACTACTCGAGCAGCAATCCGGCCTCGACCGGCTTGCGCCAATCGCTATCCAGCTCCAATCTGTTGCACACGCCGAGCCTGAAAATCGAGTCGGATCACCACCAAATCAACAGCTTAAACCAAAACATGCCCTATCAATATCCGGTTGAGTCCAACCAGCAGCTTTACCAGCCCTATCCATACCAGAATAGCCCGTACATGGGCACAAATCAAGCCTATACCCAACAGCAGCCAAACAATGGACCCTATTTTGCCAACACATCGTTCACCCAGCCCGGCTCATACGCGGACTATCCACAATCAGACGAACCACAGATCAAGATGCCCACTCGTCCCATATCTCAGTCCAATGAACACTCGCTGACCGTTCTTGGCCAAGCGTCGTCCAACACAAGCTCGGCTCCATCTCAGTTCAACATTGACACAAATAGTGAAACAGGCGACGCATTGGACAACAGCGTCGGCTCAAATGAGCAGTCAGGCGACGACGAACTCGAAGAAAGCTCGTCGAACAAGAAACGACAGCGCAAACGAGGCATATTCCCCAAGGTTGCAACAAACATGATGCGTGCATGGCTCTTTCAGCATTTTAGCGTAAGTATACAGCACAAATAAATGCTGTGTTAAATATTTTGTCTTGATTGACACCCAAAGCATTAAAGCATTACATTGCGCATATCTAAAACAAATACGTGCACACACCTAACTTGTGTTGTGGACTAAGCTTATCTAACAGCTAGTAACACAAAATTATCTATCAACCAGAAACAAGAACAGTTGTTACTCAACAACAGCTGAATAGATAATCGCTTGCTAAGAATGCAATTAATCATTTTCATATATATAAAGAATTATTTTTTGTTTATAAGTTTAATGACTGTAATTAAGGCCGATAAACAAAACATAACCAACAAATAAAAAAAAATGATTTATATTTAATTTAATTCTTATTATTATACTATTATTTTTATTTTATAATAATTTTATCATTTTTAAAGCATCCATATCCATCCGAAGAGCAAAAGAAACAACTGGCCCAAGACACCGGCCTCACCATACTCCAAGTGAACAATTGGTACGTCTAATTTTAGTCCATTTGTTTCATTTTTTCTTCTCTATCTCTCTTTTTTTTGTTCTGTTTCGTTTACTAATTAATTATGAATATAAATTCCAATTGGATACGTTCTTTTTTAGTAATTAATGAGCCAATTAAATTTTCTTTTCTTATTAAGGTTCATAAACGCTCGGCGTCGAATAGTGCAGCCGATGATCGACTCGAACAATCGAGCGAGCGGTAACTCGTCGATATATCAGTCGAACGGTCCGTCGTCGTCGTCCTCGTCTTCGTCGTCGTCGGACACGAACCAGGCCGAGGCGGGCTCGTTTGCCAACCCGTCGCAGCCCAGCCGCAGCCAGACCTACTCGCCGTACCTGCCCGGCCAGCCGGCAGTGGCCTCCGCATCTCCGGGCGCGTCCACAGGCGCCTCCTCATCCTCCTCTAGCTCGTCGACGCCACACCACCTGGCCGCCGCGGTGCACCACGCCGCCCTCTTCGGCTACGGCGCCGACCAGCCCAACTACAACAACAGTCAAAACTCGTTCAACGCCAACTACAACTATCACGCGCCGTTCGCCCATCACTCGCCCGCTTCGCCATCGACCAACTCGGGCTCCCAGTTGTCGGCCGCAGCTGCCGCCGCCTACGCCGCTGCTGCCTACAATTTTAGTAACTCAACACTGCCCCATTTGTCCCATCATTCACATTCGCACAATCATGCTCACAATCCCTACGCATCCCAACTCCACCAAATGCACAACCAAATCGACTCGCAGAATAGTTCCGCTGCCAATGTGGCCAATTCGCTTGTAAACAACCTTGTTGGCGCAGCCGCTGCTCTCAATCATTCGTCTGGTCTTCACAATGGCCTCGTCGATCTCGGACAGTCCCAATGCATTCAGGACATTCATGCAGCTAGCTAATTGCGCATTAAAACACAATCACAAACAACCAAACAACCAAACAAACAAAATTTAATTAATTAATTAATTTATTTAATTGTGTAAAATAAAAAAGAAAAGAAATTGAATAAATGAGTTTACCTTTTTTTTTTGTTTATTTCTTTTTAAGATATTAATTCTTTTTTTTTTTTTGTTTAAATTGTCATTAAATGTAATTTAAGATTTAAGCTAGCTTTTGATTTGTTTTTGTTTAAATTTTTAATATTTTGATCATCATCAAGAAGAGATTGATTTTTTTTTTGAATATTATTTTTATTTTACTCTATTGAATATCAATAATCATCACATCACACAACTATTGTCATTATTAAAAATCAATTTTTCTTTGTCTATCTATTATTAAAAAAAATATATTTTACGCACTTTTTTTTTTATTTTTACTCATTTTTAATTTTAATCAATTAACTGTTTAATTTTCGTTTTAAACTTTATCCTATTTTTTTTTCAATTTTATTTTTGCTTAATTTAAAACAACCAAACAAAATAAACTAACAAAAAAAATTCAAAAATCATTTTATAATTACAATTTATAAATCTAATTTTAATTTCAATCATTTAAAAACTAATCTAACTTAATTAAATAACAATTTTTTTTCCATTTGGGTTAAGGACAAGATTCCATCACGTGACCGAATTACAAACCCAGCAATGCATTCACTAATAGCTCAGATTGTTCTCACATGGGACTGAAGGCGAACTGCCTGGGCCCATCCAAACTACCTTAGATAATAATTCAACCGTCCTTTGGTCAAAATGTCATAATAAATAAAAATATCAATAATTTTATCTTTTTTTGAAAGTTAATTTTTCTTGTTGATTAAAAGATAATAAATAAGATAAATGTTTAAAATGATTAATTTTTCTAGCTAGTTGGTGTCGCTGCGAACGAATAGTGGCCAGAGCACAAGTGCCCCAAGAGACTTCGAGTGATAGAGAATTACCATGAAGCAATGCTGGCTAGTTAATAGCAAAAAATGTTAAAAACATAAAGATTATTTTTATCAATGTAATGAAATATTCATGATTATATGATTATAAATATATTGAAGTGTTAAAGTTTTATCGAAGGGCTTATTGCAGCTCTACTAGCTGTTGAAGCCTGGAGGGCCAGCAGCACTAGCTAGTCGAGATTAGAGCAAAGTTTATCTCGGCTAAGTATAAAACGTTTATCAGAGGAGTTGAATGATCAAAGCGGACAGTTTATCAGCGTCCGTTATTGAGATAAGCAGGTACTGATGCTATTGAATGTCAGGTATTTTAATTTTAATTTTATTTTATTGTTTATTAAAAGTATTTAAACTATTCTCAATATTTGCATAAAAATTTCTTTAATTTACATTTAATAATAGATCTTAAACGAATCCATAGAGTCCTATACAAATATTTATGAGTTTTTAAACTTGAAAAATAATTAATAAAAGACCCGCTTGAAATAGGAGAAGTTTAAAATTTAAATTTCAATTCAATTATTAAGTTCGCTTCGGCTAGAGTCTGATATCGATAGCCGTAATGAGAAAACCTTATGCAAAATCGATCAAATGACTCAGCCGATGCGGAATTATACTGTTTATTCTCAAGCAAATGTTAAACACATATATCCTATAAATCAATCATATACTGTTTTGCCAGCAGTGGCATCATTGGCAGCATTAAAGCAGCTAAAACAAGAACAAGAACAGAAACAACTATAGAATGATTGATTGATGCCAACAATGCCAGTCTTGTTAGATCCGACCATCAATCAATCATTTCACAAAAAGCTTATCATCAATTGACCCTGAGTCCGGATTGCGTATGTATGTGTACACACACTCGAGTGGATTGTGTTCAGATGTTCAATGAATAGATAAGATTGCACTCGAGTATTATTGAGCGCAAGGTGCTCTAATTGAATAAAACAGCAAGAGTTGGTATTTTATTGCTCGGTTATTGATATTTTAAATCAATCTAGAATCAGTCCAGGGGGTCATTAAGAGTCAGGTAAGAGCTCATGAAAATTGAAAGTCTCTCAATCTCGGCTTGAAATTATCTATTTCAATTAATAAATAAAAAAAATTAATAAACAGAAGGTGGTTGTAAAAAAAAAAAATTTTTTTTATTAGCTTCTAATTTTATTCGGTCTAGATAAGATTAGTAAATTAGCCCGGATAGAGCTCTCGTAAAAAAATCTATATAAAAATACATTTATTAAAAAAAGTTAGAGAGCTCTTGAAATTATCTATTAGGGTCGTTTGCTTTATCAGTGCCAACTGTTGCTTGTCAATCAAAGCTCTCTTTAAAACTCGATATGAAATTAATTAAAGTTCAGTATGGTTGCACCCGGATGGTTTTGCAAGGAGTTGTTGACAAAACCAGCGAGTTGTAAGCTGATGCGTGTCGAACGTACGGCCTCAATCGGCCCTACGATCTGTATCGATTCGCTCGATCAAACTCTTAATTTCAATTTCATCTTAGAGAACAATTAAAATGTGCCAAATCTGATCAGACTTTGATCGGACATTCCATTACCTAATGAGGCTTAGACACACACTATTAGGCAACTGATCCTTATCTAACTTACTTTCCGTTAAAACAAACAAAATAAACTAGCTCTCTTCCGCATATACTTTCATTATTTTAGATATTATTTTAGACATACAATTAAATATAATTATATGTTTGAATTAGAAGTCAACTATTCCCCAAGCGAAGCTAAACTGGCTTGAATGATTAGTACTGAATTTTGACTTCCGAATATTCGAACAATTCTCTTGATAGAATACTTTTGTTTTGAAATTAAATTTTCTCATTAAAAAATATATGAAACAAAAAAAAAATAAAATAGCTAATTAATTGCTACTCTTTATTATTAGAGAAATAGAACAAAAATGGCTAAGGAGATTTTCTTGTCAAATTTGGATGTAATTTGAGCCCGTTCAATGAGCGAAATGAGCCACTGCTAACTTGTACTTAAGATACTTATCTGGATATTAAATTAAACAAAAAAAATATAAAATTACAATCTTGGAATATTTTATTAAAATAAATAATCTCTTTGGTTGCTGTTGGTGTTGACATGACTAGGTTTTTTAGTCAAATGGTTCTTTGAGTGATTGAATAAATGACTTTCCGTTGAGTAAGCATGTCGTGCCGACCATAAATTCGGTGGTGCCTTGTTAAAAAAAATAAAAGTAAATAAAAAAAAGCTTCTTATCTAATTTGATAATGTACTGTCATTGATTGAAGAAAGGTATCTGAGTGAGCTGATTTCGGCGAATGTACATCCGCCGACAAAAAAAACCATGGTCATTTTTTGGTCCAGACTGGTGCCGGACTGAGCCGAGTTCAACGATGTGTTTGAATTTCCTTTAAATAGAAATTGCGAAAAAAATTTTTTTTTACCAAATTAAATTTACTTCTCTTCTTCATTCCGTTTGGCAAATGCTGAACTTGTTCGAAAAACTCGCCGGGTATCAGACCAAACAAGTCGCCATACGCTTTCCAATTGGGCCTGGTCATGTACTGACAGAATCGAATGGAAAGCGGTGCATAGCCACTAAATACATATGATATGTCATTGGGAGTCTCTTCATTCACCTTGTCCACTAATAAATTCATTTTTTTGCTCAACATATCAAAATTTTTAGCTCCCTGATGGTGCAAGAGATTGGATTTTTCCAAATTGCTTAATAGTTCATAATATTTCATCCCATAGGCCTTAAAAAATCTTAATTAATTCACAATTGATTCTTGTTTATTTAGTGAATTATGGCTTATTTACATTAACATTGTTTGCCAAAGTTTAAAATCGCTAAATGAGAGTATTTATTTAGCGCGGATTAGCTTTTGAATTATGATCTATTTAGATAATATTTTTTCAATTAGATTAAAAATTCAAAATAATTATTAGATTTATTGTTAACAAGATAATAACTTGTTCAAATATAAATAAATGAATGTAGATTTGTTTGAGCGTTTTGGCAAATATTTTTTTTGGCTTTCATGAGAGTGTTTGTAAATTAGATAAATTAAAATTAAATGAATAAATATTTGATTTGATTTAATTTAAAGAAGAGAAAATTATTATCTTATAATATGAAATATTGAATTTTTTTCGTATTTTTATTTTTATCATTGTTTGCATAAAGATAAAATCTAAAAAAAATTATATTATTAAGAAATGATTTATTATTATTTTTTCTGATTGTCAAATGATCAATTTTAGTCTAAATCTATTCTTTACTTTATTTTCGGAACATATGCATATATTTTAGTTTAGACTTGTTTAAGTATTCATTAATAATTTAAAAATCAAATAATTAATATTTTACTTTGAAAATAGTTTTTATATATTTAAAATTTTGATTTTTTTTTAAGTCTACGAATATCTAATTTAGGCAAAATTTAATTGTATCAAAACTACTTACTCTTATAATTTCACGTTTATAAGTTTCCAACAAAGAGGGTTTAAAGCCATTGTTTACCGCGCAGTGTAAACATACCAACCTCAATACGGTGTAAATATCCTCACCACGACTCATACAGTTAATTATATAACTATTTGCTTTGTCAGTACTTAATCCAGCCAGTAGATCGTTTTGACATTGAAGTTTTTCAAAAAATTCATCAGACATTGTCAACTCTTTAATTATTTCAGCAATGGTCATATCTTGGTTAACAAAAAATGATTTACTAATATAGATAAACAATTCAAATTTTCTGTCTTACGATTTTCCAAGGAAGTTTTTTTGACTTGATAAGTTTTGAGAGTCTTCTCGACAAACATTCTCAATTGACTGACACTTTGTAGACGATTTTTTTCCTATTGTCAAAATTCATTATTTGAATTGATAAATAATTTTACCATATTTGCCTATACTACCTCATTGGTTTGCTGCAGTTCCTTGGCTGTTCGACTCAAAACGGGATTAATGGCATTGAAATTACGGTCTCGGATCTCGGCAAATAAACTATCACCTGAATTGAGTATGACTATTGATTTTTTCATTTCAACTACATTTAATTTGTCATCTTGATTGGGTTTTTTGATTTTTTCCTGCGGAATTTCTAGTTGAGCTATGATCGGAAATTAAAAATGGAAATTATTTTCTTATCTTTTTAGCTTACTGTACTTAATGCCAAAGTTTTCATCGATTAGGCCCTCATATGTAAGTTGGATCATCATTGGTGTTATTAGGTCAATATTTCTATCTATTATAATCAAGTTATCTATTTTGGGTGTAATTTGTGGTTCTTGGTTCTGGTCCATTTCGCGTCTCATCCTCATTAATTGATCGGCTACCATTCGCGAATACTTTCCCTTGCCGTATATATTGGGTATAATGCCGTACAATGATTGCATGGTCATTAAAGACTTGGCAATATTGTAGATGTAAGTTGGATCGTTGTACAAAAATAAATCCTTGATGGTAGAAAAATGCTAAAAATTTAATTATTAATTTGATTTTTTTACTTTAAAAAGCTGTGGATTTTCCATTGAAAGCAAGTCATTATCAAGTGGTATCAAGTCCAAAAAAATCTCCCTTAAATTATTTCTAAAAGAACCATAAACTCCGAGTTCTTTGAGTTTTTTCTCACATAAATGTGTCATTCGTGGTACAAACAAGATATGAAATTCTTTTATCTCATTTTTTAAATCACCCTCACTTAAAAATAATTATTAAAATATAAATATTTACTCAATTAAATATATTAATTAATAAATGAATACAAATAGTTTTTTATCTATCTTTTATTAAAATCACTACTAAAAACTGCTTAAACACGAGCAAACTTTGAAAAATTTGATTTATTTATTATATTTAGAGATGCTTTTTTAGTTATTTTTTATCATTATCTCAAGTTATATTGTGTTAATTATTAATAATCAATTCAAGCTAAATTAATTACTTACACACTAAGTACATTGGTAGCTATTAAACTCATCAATTCCAACTTTGGTTTTACAATAAAAAACACATGATGAATATCAGACAAATCTTTTTTTTTTAAAATCCGATTATCTCTTAGTTCTCTTAAGTCCATCATTTTGTCAACACCACGCTCTTTGAGAACTCTGTAATCAGCAATCAAGCCAAGTGGCTGAGTTAATTGTTTGTCCCAAACGATTAGCTTTTTGCCAGGACAGTCTTCAAAAAAGCTCAAAAATTCACGTCTTAACCATTCTTTTAAATCGAGTAAATTAACTCTATCACTTGACAAATGGGATGATGTAGTGGTCATTACCTAAAAGAAAATATACAAACTGACCAAATTAAGTTATCATCAAGCACTAGATCGGCTAAAATACCGATCATGAAGTTTTTAAAAGCATAAAAAAACAATTTAAATTCTAAAATATTTATTTTTAATTAAAAAAATATTAATTTATTTTAAAATGAGATAATTACTAATAAGCAAAGCCTTTATTTGAGACTTTACGTTTTAATGAATTGAAAATATTGATAAAATTTTCCGATACACGCGGATCTACATAAAAGTAAAATTTTTTCTGTCCATCATAACTTTCGGACATGGTATTCGAATTATTTTGAATCTTGTGAATTTTGGCAACATCTGATTCCTGTCTTGAATGGTTCTTTTCAAACTTTTTGCGAATCGGCTTTAGGCTCTGTCCACACAAACAAGTAACATTATTTTCTGAATTGCTTTTCTCACTTTGGAGCAAAAACTCCATCAATCTATTAAGGTTATTTTCATATATTTTATCATTTTCATTAACAAAAGCTTCTATTTTCCTACTATTTAGCACTACACACATACCAATCTCATTATCTGTTTCTTTGGTAAGTCTAACATCTATTTCACTGATATAAAAAGCGCGTAAAAGCATGTCTTCATGCTTATCCATCATGTACAATATTTCATCACCAAGTGCCAAATAACACGGTGACAAACTAGCTTGACTTTGATTTGTATTTGTATATACGCATTCTATTATAGAATTGATTCTACTTACTGATTTGCTTGAATCTAGCAATTTATTGGTAAATTTGGTACACGATATGGAAAATTTTGAAAATTCCTTGTTAAGCGGTTTTTTGTATAAACGTAATTCGCCTAATGGGACCCGGTTTATTCCGGTTATTTTGAGCAAACCTTGTCCGGTCTGATTGACTAGTTCGGCTACTGCACCAACTGGCTTTGTTACCAACCCAATGATGCCCTTGCTAAGTCCCTTTAGAATACTATCTGAATTGTGAACTGACTGAATGGGCTGTTCGGCAAGACCTCCGATGGCACCCATTATAGATATCAAAAAACTTGACGAAACTTGCAGAAAACCAGAACCAAGCGATTCCGATTGTTGATGACGCAAAAAGTCCTGTCTAGCCAAGTGCTGTGGGTCAAAAGACAGAATATCCATGTTACGAGATATAAATGAAGCAAATGAAGTCATTGAGGTAATTGTGCCAGAGCTCAAGTTTCTAATAAGCGATAGAGAGCCTTGACTAAAGCCTTGGAAAAGGCCTCGGGGCCCATCACGTCGAAGTTCCTTATAAGGCAAAAGCAGAAAATCCAACACTCCATTGCTTACTTGTTGTACAAATGCTGTCGGTGAGCCTATTAAATCTAAAGAGCCTATAACCCATCCAGCTCGGAATATTAGTGAAGTCAAATAATGACTGGTCAGTTTGTTGACCAATTGAGGCAATGATTGGAGTGATTCTGGATGACCAATTATTTGAAATTGGTCGAAAATAACTGGAGTTTTGTGCGTTGCTAGATAAACTCTTGATGTTGTTTGAAGTGTTACCATGCAGTCTATGGAACTTATTTTCAAGCATTTAAGTCGCAAAACTGGACTAGATATTAGATCAAGATCCATTTCGCTTTTTTTTCCTTCATCATTAATCAATTCAGCATACTCAAAAATAAGTCTAATTAAATAAGTAATCAATGAATCTTCTAAATAGATATCAAAATTTTTTAAATTAATTTCCAACTTTTCTACGCTAAAACTAGTTGAATTTAGATTTAAATTAACATTCAAAAATGGCTCAAATAAATTGGTATAATATTTTTCCATTGTATAAACTGAGTCCAAAGCAAATGCAATCGGTTTCATTTTGTTGACCTGTCTTGGTATAAATATGACCGGAAAATCATATTTTTCATTATCATACATCTGATTATCTAATTGTAAATGAGATAAATTGATTTTTATCTCTAAACTTTGGTTCATTTCGACCATAAGTTTGTCAATGGTCAAGCGTAATACTTCCACTTGATTAAAATTTGACACATAATCATCATTTAGTGCCAGAGTAAATCTATCCATGTTTAAATTAAGCATAAATTTTTGGTCTTCTTGATCAACAAAGTTATCTGAAAGATGGTCCGTATGGCAAAGTATTCTAGTTTTAGGATCTTGTTTTAAATAAAAAAACTGCTTCTCATTTATGCTGATTGTCACTTGGTCTGCATATATTTTACACAAAATTTGGCTTAGATGCAAATTGTCATCGCTGAACATGAACACAATTTGCTCATTTAAGTTTTCAATTGGAAATTGGTCAGTGGCAATAAAATCATAGTTGTACTTTAGGATACCTTCACTGGGAATTTTATGCAAATATATCAAATAGTTGGCAAACATGGACTTTTGGCAACAATTTTTTAAATAATTTTCCAATATAAAATTTGTGCTCAATCTAGGCCACACATATACGGTTGTTTTTAATCTATTGACCAGGGTGACCAGTGGTTCTGGGTCTGGTTTGATGGCAATAGCAAGCTGGCCATTTTGACTTACTAGTAATTTTTGAGTTATTATAACACCTGAATATTGATTGTCATTTTTTATTGTTACACATTGTCTACTAATTAAAAGATTCTCATTCTGATTGCACATTTGTTTGAGTGGCTTTTCGTTACATGTTAAAACCAGGCATTTAGATTGTTCCATATTTTCAAAAAGTAAAAAATTAACTTCAGTCAAGCAACCATGTTGGTCATCTGGTTCATTGATATACATATTTTTTCGATTCAAAATAAATGACATCTTTAAATCTTGTTCTGATTTGGCACAATTTTTTTCCAAAGTCACATGATTACGTATTAAATTAGAACTTAATAATTTGAAGCTATTCGTTATCAAAAAATTGACATCCATGGTAAGCTTATTTTTGAGAACAAACTTTGGCTCAAGTTTGAGCAATCGATAAGTTTGTTCGGTCAAAAATGAAAACTCATTGGCATTTAAATTTTCAGCAGTAATTTCATTTAAGTTTTTATTTAAAAAATTTCTGTCCTCGCTACTTAAGACAAAATAAATGCAGTCATATCTAGCTTTGGAAGAACCATTAGTAGGCCTAAGCTTCAAATCAATCCAACATTTGTTCATGTACAGCACATTGTTTGCTGCCCTTTCGCGGTAAAAAGGCGACACTGGTTCATCTTTAACCTCAACCCAATCTGACTCATACTCTACCACTTGTTTCTCCAAGTCAACATGGTCTCCATTCTTTAAAGAGTATTCGTCCAAAATAACAGTGAACTTTAGTTGCTTTGAATTTCCAGGATATGACATACACACTTGACCATTAAACTTGCCAATGTGATACATTAAGTCCGAGTGACGTTCGACTATTTGAACGTCAAACTCTGTATTGTTCAAAAGGAGACATTCAGGTCTTATATTGACCCGTTGGGTGTTAGACAAAGGCCAGAATTTTTCTGTACTTAGGACAAAATTACATTTTGAAATTTCCAATTTTTGAACACTGGATGGCATTTCTCCCAGAAAAACAGCCTTACTTGTCTCCTTAACTACCTTTACTGATACTTGATTATTAATTTTTTCTCTATTTAAATTAATAAAATTGTATCTATACGGATCGTGTATAACTAATTTTTTATCATTAAAGTTACATAAATTTGGATCTAAATTTCTAGCTCCAATTAGTTCAATTTTTTCATCATACCACTTCGAGTTTGTGCTAAAAAGGTGAGCTTCATGGGCACCCGAATGCTCTAGGGCATCAACTATCTCTATATTCAATGTGTCATTGCTACAGTGTAGCAGACTAGACGAATTAGGTTTGAGGAGTTTTTTTTCCTGATTGAAATTAGATGTCAGATTATAAGGCAAATAAGAGCAAACAATGTATACAGGGGATAAAATAAGAGATATTTGAGTAAGCTGTTCGTTAAGGTATATATTTACCCAATATTGGATACCAATTGTGTCATCATGCCACAAAAGACCATTTTTAAGCTCAGTTAAGCTGGTTTTAATACTTTTTTCACCTAATTTGAATGAGTCTATTTCCAAGCTGGTATTTGACTCGATCAAAGCCAAGCTGGTCTTGGACCTAGAGTACTGGTCAACTTCATCTAAGCTCAACTCTCTGCTTCCTTTGCAATATGTCAAACTCAACTGGTTGATTGCCATATTCAGATAGTTGCATACAAAAAATTTTGATTGAATTAGGACAACTTTTTTGCGCTTTTGTCGACACATTTGACTATTTAGATTTACCAAAAAACTTAGATGTTCATCTTTGGTTATTTGAATTTTAACTTCTTGAATAACACTTTTATCTTCTAGACTATTAAGTGTAAATTTTTGAGAGTATTTTTTGTATTTGGGTACGTATAGTTGCATTAGTGGTAATTTTTTGTGAGTTCGCCAAAAGTATGGCAAGCTACTTCCACTATAAACAAGACAAGTCTCTTCCGTCTCAAATTGTTTGATGCTTAGGTCCAAATTGGTGTCATTAAAAATTGAAAAGTAGTGAAAAAAATCGTCCTCATTGTCTATAAATTCATTTTGAACAGCTTTCAGTGCATTCAGACTAGATTGGCTTACCAAAAGGTCAACAGTATCAATAAAGCAGCTTACACCAATTAAATTTGTCTGTGTGGCACATACTTTGAGCCTAAATGGATCAATAATTGGTCTATGGGTCCCAAATTGATATTCTGAATAATCAGCTCCAATTTTGGCAATCAAATTTAGAGAAATATTTTTTTTGAGCTCTATTTCTAGAAGAGATAGCTTAGAATTAAGATCGGTAACATTTACCACAGCTAAATCAATAGTACCATATCTTTTATGAAAGCTATTAACTCTAAATTCCATATTTGATATTTTAATGTCTATATCTATTTTCTGGTTTTGTTTGGTAAGTTCTATAGAATCTACTCGTGTCGAGGCCAATAGACTTGAAGCGTATATAAACTTTTTTGCTTCATTAGAAAGCCTAATGCGCCACGCTTTAGCCCAAATTAGATCTGTTAGTAAAAATTTTTCCAAATCAATGTCAATAACAGTGCTTTGTGTACCTTCTTGTATGTCAAATTCTTTAATTAGATCAAACTTTTTCGAAGACTCATTCAAATATTCAAGATAAAATTTGAATTTGGTGCTTGTTTTGACCTCCTGGCTACCAATAAAAGGTAAGGGCAGAATTTTTAATGATGTAATGGATCTTTTTGTTTGGTATTTCCAGCATATTGAGCTTATAGTGTCATGTGTTGACAAGTCATCAACACAAATGATTTCATTTGAGTTTGGCAGTAGTAAATGTGGATAGTAGCACTCTACATAATTTGTAGAATACATTTTTTTAATGTAGTTGTCATCAATTATTTTATAGCTAAATGAACCATTACGTAAATCGTCATTGTAACTTGTAATCGAATCTTTGGATATTTCATTGTAACCAATTTTGTTTCCAGTTTGTCTAAAATTTTCTTTATCGTCATGTGAACTCTTAAAATATATTAATTGTATATTTTTTAATTATCTATTTATAATTGTCAAATTTATAGAAAAAAATTAATTTTTAGATAAATTTTATTTCCTATCAATTCATAAAGAATACTTATTGAAAAATGCTTACCTTGTTATTTTGGTATTTAAAAATTTTGTCTAATTGATCAATAAATGAAGCTACATATCTATTTAAGTTGATGGAAAACGAGCCCAAGTCAAAGAACAAAGCCATATGATTGTGCACTAAATCGTATCCAAAAGAACCATTTATTGTCATTGGTCCAAAAAAATGCATCTTGCACAATTGATCAGAATTTAAATTTACATTAAAATCGTTTAATTTAAATAAAGCAGATAATTGTTTAGACTCGATAGAACTTCTAAAATTGAATCCATTTAGAGAAGTTGTCATTGTAAGCATTTCTGTCAATTCCACAGATAAAACTATCTGGCTTGTCAAAGCATTCATATTCAAAAAAGGCATATAATCAAACTGTTTATCTGTTTTGTCAATTTTGGTATTTTCATTGGCAAATTTGTTCACAAATTCAACAAATTTATCTATTAGCTTTAAATTAAGTCTTAGCCTCAATGGCCTTTCTAAATAAATCTCAGTTTTTAATTTTTCAACAGGACTTGGCTGCTCATTTGAACCAAAACATGAATCACAGACAATATTTTTCTTGGTAACTACTTCACATATTTCATTCTGTGATGGTTGAAATAAATGAACAAAATTTGTGACTCGAAACATGAATAAACCGAGCAGAATTCCAGTTTTGGCATCTGGTTCGCCTGGCTTTGTCTCCATTACGCCCTCTTTGGCGCTCATGTCATAAATAGATACTTCGAATTTTTGTAAACTTTCGTGCATGAAAAAGCATACATGAGGCTGTATCAGGAGCAAATTGAGCAATTGGTTCTTGTCATTGCTTAGTCTGGCATTTACTTTTTCAAATGTTACCAAAAGATCATATGGAACAAGGTTTACATTTTGACAATTCTGTGTTTGTTTTGTCTTGCTTGATCCAAATTCGTTGGAAAAAACATCCAACATTGCATTCATAAAGTATGGGTCTATATTAACATTTAGCTGTGGAATATTCAGCTCCAATGAATATCCATGTATCAGTCTAGTGCCGTATAAAATCGGCAGCGCTAATATAAATTTTAACTTAAATTCTTCAATTAATTTAAAAGAATCTATTTCTATCTTAAAATCGTCTAGATTCAGAAGGTATTGTCTATCTTCGAGCATATATCCAGGTCTATTGATAAGCCCATGAGATTTGGCTTTGAGATAAATTTGCTGGCTGGTAGAGTTTTGGACAAAATTACGCACCAAAGGGTTCTCAAACTGGCTAGTTATGGCTGCTGACTTGAGCTCAATCGACAAATTATGCTCTCCCGGAATTTGAATCTTGACCCTTTTGAGTTCCAAATTAACTAATGGAAGGTGACCAGATCCAACTACTGGAATCAAATTTGGGCTCATTTCTTCTACTTGATTGCCATCCACGCTTAACGCTTGTACAAATTCAATTATTAAATCAAATAATTTCTTATTGTAGTCAAGCTCAAAACTTCCCATACTCAGATTTATCTCACCTATGGTTTTATTATGCTTTTGGAAGTTTTTCTTCAGCGACTTATTCATTTTTATTCCAATATGTTTGGTTAAATTTTTTACCAAAGCACAAGTGTAGGTAAATGATAGAAAATTGTCACTATCGGATGCAAATATTTTGCCAACAGATGAACTAATATGAGCTTTTTTCAATTTTATTTCACATCGTTGGTATACTTGGTTTATATCTGACTCAAAAATGAGCCTATTTAAGCCCATGGTGACTGGTTCATATCCATTTTGGCTCAGATTAACATGCAAACCATTTATTAAAAAATTTAAACTAAAATTTAATTTGGCATTTTCATCGCTTTTGTGTACTAGACTAAAATTTTTGACCAAGTTTAAATTTTTTGGTCTGTATTTGGAATAATTTGATGCATTTGACTCTGATGAGGATACATCACCAGTGGATATGGGTTCATAGTCAATGTCACACTCATCCGTGTCAATCCAGTCATACTCTTTCAGAATACTAATACTTGAATAGCTCTTGGTGTCATCTTCGGAAGTTTGGCGAGTTCGAGTTGTTTCCGGACTTTTAATTTTTATCTCTTCATAATTAATTCTAAACTCGAACTGAGCCACACACTGACTTAATAAATTAACCACATTTAAAATAAATTTTAAATTATCCAAAGTGAAGTTAAATTGAATTTTCTGGTTTATTTCTAGGTCTAAAATTATGGCCAAAGAGCTCAACAAATTGTCATACTGATGGTATTTTGGTTTAACCATAAACACCGAATTAAAATCAACCTGGTCAAGTATAATTCCATTTTCATCTAATTGAATTCGAAAGTTTTTCATCTCCATAATCCATGGAAGTTTATTGCTGGTTTTTTCACAGGCTCTCAAATAGGTGCATGGCAATTCAGCCAATTTTGAACTCATAAGTTCTTCTTCCAGATCGCATTTGGTTCCAGATGATTTAACAGCTACATGAGGCAGAGTTATGAACAGCTTTGAGCTTTGATGGTTCAGGACAATATTAATGTGTCCAATTGAGATTTGCACATGTAGACTTTGAGCCAGATCATAATAGTAATCAATTAGAGTTGGTTTGTGTAAGCTAGAGTTAATTGAGTCGTCTTGGCTCACATTTTTGGCATGATGATAAACAAAGCTTTTTTTCGAGGAAGAATTTTCAAAATTTTCACTTGGTGTTTTTGAATGTCGACTACGCTGGGATGACAATAGGTTGTAGTGATCATCTATCTTGTCAATATTGGCTACATCGTCAAACAAATCAAGAACAAAAAGATTAAACAATTCACTATCGCCTTTGGTACATGGCTTATAGCTTAACCATTTGAGAAAATCATCTCTAATTTGAATTTGAGAATTGTTCAAATTTATATAAACAAAAAGGGGGTCTGGTACATATGAATTATCCGGATCTACTTTAATCGGCAATTGTGCCTTTATGGTCAAAAAGTCTTTTATTTTACTTCTTTTGTCTTCAAGCTCATTCGATGTTTCCAATAATGGAATCAAATCTTTATAGAAAAAATTTCAGGAATAGATACAATTTTAAAAATTTTCATATTTTTACCAGTATGGTCATTTCTAAACATATACAGATTACACATGTTACAATTAATTTGAATTATTTGCATTATTTTGGTTAATGAATACTTGGCCTTTAGGTCATTTGTGCTGAATCGTAGAGTCTCAGAATTTTTGTATTTTGAGCATCTGATAAAGTCTTTAAGCAATTGTTTGTACATTATTTGGCGATATTTGGCCATTTTCATTTGAAGTTTGTTTATAAATGGACGCTTTATTTGCTCCATCATGCTATTGTTTAATACTGGAAATAGATAATGATCCAACAAGTCGGAAACTAGATAAATTATTTCTTTGTTTAGGTTCAGATTGAGAACTGGTAGTTCGAAATAAAATTCGCTCATTACAAAATACTGCTTATTCCTAGAATTAAAAAATTAATGTTTGTTTTGCTTCAATTGTACCAACTTACCACATCTCTGGAGACATGATTACATTGGAAAAATGAAATTCAAAGTAGCATGGCTCAATTATGGCTGATTCGTGTTGATAGCTTGAGTTTAAAATGTTCAAATTTAGTCTTAGTCCATCTGCCTTTAAATTTAATTATTATTTATAACTAATTAATATATTTTATTAGTTAATTGAATTTAATTTTAAGTGTTTATTTCATTAGTTATAATTTAATAATTTTTTTCAGAAAAAAAATTAGTAATTAACTAATAGTTTTGGTAATAAACCTTACCGTCAGTTGATTGTGTGTATACGAGTCATAGACAAGCTTTTTAGAGGGATTTGGCAAATTGGACACCACATCGAACACAGATTTTTCATCAATTGGCTGAGTTATATTAAAATACAAATAATTCAAGTCCAATTTAAAGAAGCATTCAAAATTAGCATCCTTTAATTAAAAAATTAATTAGCTTTTATTCTACGATAGGCCTTTTATACCTGAGTAGCTATGGGTGCAATTAAAAAATGGGAATAAGGATGAATTTTGATAACAGGTTGTTTAAATATAAAATTGGTAACTCTCATAGGTATATGCTTTTCGAACTGCTTGGCTTTTTTGATGGGACTATGGTTAACACTCTGCTCTATGTTTTCTACGGCCTCTACGAAGCTGGTATTCGACTCACATCTGAGTTTTTTAACTCTGGAATATGGCTCTGTATAATCGTGGTCTGAACAACAATCGTATATCTTGCACAAACGGTGCACCAAGTTGGCTGAAACATTCATTTCCACTGAATAAAACAAAAAATACAATGAAAAAATATCGTCTTTATTGACCAACAGCTCTATGTCAATATCCTCAGATGTTTCTTGATTTGCAGTGTTTTCTACACATAGATAGTCCATAAATATGGCACCAAATCTACGCAAACCATATTCTTCTTCAACATTTCCATTCTTGTCCCTAGACTTTTCATTTTTGTTCGGGTCCGAGCTATCAACGCCAATTGCCGAATCAATTGAAATATCAAACAAACTATTTGACAAATAGTGGAATGTCTTGTCCTCAATATCTTCATAACCAGCTCGTAAAAATATCTTTTAGAATAAGAAAAAACATATTTTTAAATTTTTTTTTTAATTTTAATTAAAAAGTCTATTTAAATAAATTATTATTTTACTTTTTCATTTTGAGCCGGTTTGGGACACAATTTACAGCAACATTCGCCCATGCTTTGTACACAAATGTAAGAAATACCAAATAGTACATGGTTAAAGCTAGTTTTTGTATTAACTTCTACAGCAATGCCTTTTAAATAGAACGAAACAAAATTGGCAAAATTAGGTGAATTTTTAATTGAATTGGTCGAATTTTTTTGAGTTAATTTAAAAGTTAAATTAAATTGGTCAAAGTAGCAGCCAATGATGACATGTATATCATCCGAGTCGATTTGTGTGGAGTTATTTTGTTCATTTGGCTCGGTGATTAAACTGCTCACAGATGGTACATATGACCATGCCCATGACATCCATCCTTGTTGGCTTTCACTTGTTTCTGGCTCAATACTTTCCTTTAGCTGTTCGACAATCTTAAGTCCATGGCAAATGTTCTCTGTTACTTGAAGACCCATTTGGTTAGAATCTTCACTTTTTGGCAAATTTAAATCTCCACTCACAATAGCTTGTATCAATTCAACAAATCTAATAACCATTGGCAACTGCTGGTCCGTAATGGATACATCAAATTTTCGGCAGTAAAAATTTAGTCTTATTAATTTTAATTGTTGGTCGAAATTGTTTAAGCTGGCGCCCATTGAATATCTGAAATCAAGCCGGGACTCAATTGAGCATCTATATATTAATGGATCTTGGTAATTGCTTATTTTTGAGCTATTCTTGCTGTCCATTTTGTCCAAACAAATAGTCACATCATTTAATTGTAGAATTTTTTTCAAGTCAATTTTTTGTGTATTCACATCTACGAAAGTCTTTTCCCATAGATCATTCACACTAAAGAATTCAGCTGATTTCATGTTAAAAGATAGCACCATGTCATCTTCAACAAATTTAACTATTACATTATTTACAATAATGCATATATTGAACAAAATTTTTGAGATTATGTTCTGAATGTAGCCAGTGGGCACTGGCTGCGGAGCGTTTGGTTCTGGCACACTATTACTGGACCCAGTCGGCGACATATCGCCACTTTTATTTAAGCTATTTGAGCTCTGATTCAGGGTGTCCACATCTTTAAGCTTGGCCACAAACTCAAGTGTGTTTATGGTGACAACCACTGGCTCAGATGTGATCTTTGTCCATGGAATGTGTATGCGAAGCTCGTGTATTACCCCTGATTTAAATGTTATTGGAATGTTGGTCAAATTTTCGATTACATTTAGTCGTAGATCAAGTCTGTAAAATAAAATTGATAATTTTTTAGATAAAATTTTATTTTAATTGAATAAATTTAAACATAAAATTAGATAAATATTTATTTTTTCTTAATTACTTATTAAAAACAGCGTCACCGCCCCATAGCGACAACTGAAAGTCCTCGGGTCTAAGCTTGACATATTTGTCCAGATAGCCCAATAACCAAGGTGTCAAATACGATTCCAATCTGAACATTGTATCATAAATGTTTTAGGTGCCAAATCATTCAATTATTAAAATTAAAAATATCTAATTTTTTAATTAAGTCATGTGATTGTTAAAAAAATATTTTCAAGTTTTGTTTCTTAAAAACAAGAAAAACTTAACTTTTAATTAAGACAAATTTAGAGCAAAATTAGTTTAAATTTTGGTTCATTATTTTGAGTTTATTTTAATTAAAGCATCTGAACGCTTTGAGATTTTTTTAGAATCTTACATAAATATGTCTAAAGCATTCAAATTTGGTCAAGCTGTACGCGAGCTCAGAATTCATCTGTGCCAGTCAAGTCAACCATCGGCAGGTGTGCGCAAATTTATTGAACAGTCCTATGTTGGCTTAAAGCAAGCCAATCCGAATGTGCCAATATTGATCCGTGAAGCAAGCAATGTGCAGCCAAAAATGTGGGCCCGATATGAGTTTGGCAAAGAGGCACACCTTCCATTGGCAAATATGACCCAAGTCCAAGTTCAAGCAGCACTAGAAAAACTAGCCAAAGTTTAAATAAAAATTAACTAATTTGACTTATTTAAAAAAAAAAATAAATATTTAAATAAATTTTTTAAATTTAAATTAATTTTTTGAATTAAATTTATCTTTTAGTAATTTTATAATTTGATCGATTTGTACCGATCAACTAAGAAATATTAATTATGACATTATTTTAGTTGAAAAGAATGATTTTTAGACGTTTGATTAAGCCTATTCAATGTTGGCAACGCGGCTACACCACGGGCATATTTTCACTAGAATCAAGTGTCGGTCTGAACGATGAACAAAAAGAAATACACTCGATGGCTACCAAATTTGCCAGAGAACAAATGAAGCCACACATGGCCGAATGGGACAAAAATGAGCATTTTCCTGTTGATGTTTTGAGACAAGCTGCCGAGCTTGGCTTTGGAGCAATTTATTGTAATCCTGACTTTGGCGGAACTGGTCTAACCAGACTCGACGCCTCTGTTATATTTGAAGCCCTTTCTGAGGGATGTGTATCCACTTCGGCCTACATAAGTATTCACAATATGTGCGCATGGATGATTGACGAATTCGGAAATGAAGAGCAAAAAAAACACTGGTTACCAAAGTTAGCCACCATGGAAACATTTGCTTCATACTGTTTAACTGAGGTAATTGAAAAAAATAAAGATAAAATTATCTAATTCTAAGCATTTTTTATCAAAATAGCCTGCAAATGGATCAGATGCTTCGTCGCTGAAGACGAGTGCTCGTCGCCAAGGTGATCATTATATTCTAAATGGCACGAAATCATTTATCTCTGGTGGTGGTCATAGTGGTTTGTATTTGGTCATGTGCAGAACTGGCGCGGCAGACTCCGGAGCTAAGGGAATCAGTTGCATAATGGTAGAAAAAGGCACTCCAGGATTGCACTTTGGCAAAAAAGAATCAAAAGTTGGATGGAACTCGCAGCCCACATGCCAAGTAATATTCGACGAATGCAAAGTTCCTGTGTCCAATCTGATCGGAAATGAGGGCCAAGGCTTCTCGATAGCAATGAAGGGCCTAAACGGTGGAAGAGTGAACATAGCTAGCTGCAGTCTTGGTGCAGCTTTAGGCAGTTTAAATACGTGCATTGATTATATGCATACTAGAAAACAATTTAACAAATCCTTATCTCAATTCCAGCATTTGCAGTTCAAATTGGCCGATATGGCCACAGATCTGATGGCCTCAAGACTTATGGTGCGCAATGCAGCTCTAGCTTTGGAAAATAAGCACCAAGATTTGGTCACTTTGTGCAGTATGGCAAAAGTATTTGCTACTGAAAAGTGTTTTAATATTTGCAACGAGGCACTACAAATACATGGTGGATACGGCTATTTGAAAGACTATGCCGTCCAGCAGTACCTTAGAGACAGCAGAGTGCACATGATCTTGGAGGGAACTAATGAAATAATGAGACTAATTGTATCAAGACATTTATTATTTTCGGCTTAAAAATAAATACAAAAAATTTGGCTCAAAAGCATTTATGTTTTTGTTTTTAAAAAATTTTTAGTTAATTGGAATTTTATAATTAATAAATTTTGTTTTAAAGTTTAACTTGAGGCATTTTAAAAAAATTATGAGATTTATAAACGAGATTAATTGGCTTGTCCAAAAGCTCATTTGCATCTGATATATCTTTTCTCATCGCTTTTATTAAATCATCTAAAAATTAAATTTGAAAAATATTTAATTAGTTTTGCATATTTTTTAATTTACCAAGAGAATTGAAAGTGGTCATGGGACGAATAAAACCAAGCATAATTGTTTTTAAATTTGAGCCATAAAAGTCTTGATCAAAATTATTTATAACATATGTCTCCTTCATAATAATTAGATTAATTGATTGATTTAAATTAATATTTGTATGATTTTACCATAGTTTTTTTTTCATTATTGTAATATGGATTATTACCAATGCTCATGACCATTTTATACACAGGACCATCATTGACCTGAGCCCAACCATAATAAACTCCATTGTCAAAACCAGCAGGTAGTTTTTCAACAACATTTTCTGGGTAATTAGCAGTCGGTATGCCAAGTTGTTTGCTTCCTCGACCAAATCCTTTGACAACTTCACCACTTGCAAAGAAAGGAAATTTCATATCTGTCTCATTGTTGCCGAAATCAAAGCTAGTCATTTCGTCACATGAACCTGGCATTTCTGGCAAAATTAGATTAGGAAAAATTATGAAAAAAAAAAATTATTCAAAGAGTTTTTAGCCCCTTTTTTTATTCCATAAAAATTAGTTATTTTTAAAATTTTATTAACAATCAAAATTAAATTAGATTTTTGCTTTAAATTGTTTTGTTGAATGCAGAAAAGTCTTCCCAAAGTCTACCAATATTAATGGGAACAATTCTACATTTTAAATCTGACTCAATATAGTCATTGATTTTTATTTTAATCACAAATGGTTCTTGGCTAAAGTCCTTCCAATTTTTATCTGTAATTTTAATACTTTCATCCAGCTGAATGCAATCGTTATTGCAGATTATTTTGTTATATCTTAGAGCAATTCTTATATTGTCTTTTGCCAAGACCCATTCGCTTTCCATGTTCATTGGTATATCCAAAACCATTTGAGATAAGTGTTCCTTTGTTTTCATGGCAAACGGAGATACCTTTGACTTGGTTGATAGCGATTCTCTCTCTTTCTTGAACATTTCAAGATACTCTGGAGTCGGGTATACAGCAAGACTAGCTGGCAACAGTTCATAATAAGCGATGTGCCTACTTACACTAACAATTTCACCTTTGTGGCCGATTCCTTCAATGTATTCTTTGAGCAGCACATCTACATTTCCCCATTTTTGAGTGTGTGTACATTCGACCAATTTATAATGAAAGTGCTTTGATTTTAGATTGTATTTACGCGGATCTACACCTTTGGGAACTAGTGGCACTCTCTCATGCCGCTCGACAATGCATGTGTACAGCTTTTTTAGACTCAAATTAACTGATTGACTTTTTAAAATTAATTTATTCGTGAACATTCTTATCTATATCTAAATTTGAGTACAATCGCTGAACAATCACATAATAAATTAAATATTATAAAGAAAAATAAAAAATTAATCATTTATTGTTTGGTTTTGAATTCAATAATTTTATATTTGATAAACATTTCAATTGAAAGATTGCAAAAGTTTATTAGTATATTAATTTGTCTTAATTTTGACAAATTTTTCTATAATTTTGTTTAATTTTCTTTTATAAAAGCAGCATAAAAAATAACATATTTTAAGATGAAAAAAAGCTAATTAATTTTTTAAAATTTTAAATTTATTCTCAAATTTTAAACATAAAAAGTTTATATATGAAAGTATTTAAACTAAAAATAGTCAAAATAGATTCATTTGTTAATTAAGTAATAACTTTTTTTGTTCTTAATCAAAAAATTAATAAAGTAATTTAACAAATTAGTACAATTTAAATTTTTATTAAAAACTTAAATAAAATAATAAATATATATGTATATATCATTTTAAAAAATGATGATAAAACGACTAATAGAAAAAAATTATTTTTTAGAAAAATCAAAATTTAGCTGTATTTTTGGAGTCTTAGAAACAGTGGTACTTTGATTGCTGGGTGTATTGTGCGTGCCATCTCTCTGGCTGGCCGAGGCTTTGAACGCTTTACCTATTTTAATTTTTAAATCTGGCCATTTATTTATTACTAGTTTAAATTCCTCTTTATAATTTTGGCTCAAATTGAGCAGCTTTTTAATAACTAAATTATTAACTAGTTCTTGCTTTCTGTTTGGTCTTGGTACATTTTCTTCAAGATTCAAATAAGTACCCAAAATATGCACATATATAGTTAGGGTTTCTTCCATAGAGCTGGGGTTTGTTTGGTCCTCACTGGTTAAAACCACCATGCTCTCAAATAGATTTAGAAGGCTTTTAACCAGCTCAAAGCCATATTCACTGGTCAGAGATATAAAACAATCCGAATCGTTTGTGTTAGATGTCAATTTACATAGATAAGACAAATGTTCACGCAAGAGTATAATTCGTATTTTTTTAGAGGTGTCTCTATTGGAAAGAATCTGGTTCAAGCTTTCGATCATACAAAGAAGTTCTCTGTGGTCGTCCGAACACCGCATTGAGCACATAAATACCTTACACTTTTCGTATACATTTAGAGGCTCGAATACATGAATGGAACAGTGTTGAAAATAAGTGGCCAGCAATTTCATTATGAAAAGGTTAGAAGTGTTCTTCAAAGCCAAGGCGGAAATGAGAGATGATTGCTGAATTTGGATAAGTGGACCTAATGAGTCCGCGTTATCAGATTGGAAATGGGAACCATACTCTGAATTGACTGAAGAAGCTGAGCACATTATCCCAAATGAATCAAATATTGATTTGTTTAAGTTGGATTCTAATTGACTCAGTTCTTCATTTGTGTGATCTTTTTTGCTTAGTAGACTGCTACTTGATTCGACCAAATTGAGCAATATATGGTACACAATTGAAACCAGAGAAACACGCTCTTTAACAACAAATAATTAAATTTTTAACTTTTAATTAAGAATATTTTTAATAATTTTAATTTTTTTCATATTATTTTTAAAGTAAATAGCCAAACTTGTTTAAAGATTGTCATAATTCTACCCATGCCATTTCCATACCAAGTTGGAAAGGATGACAAAAAAAGAAAGCTTACATTTTTATCTAAAAAAGCTCCTATAACTTTACTTTAGTGATAAATTTCAATTAGATTTTGTAATTCTTAGACTATTTTTAATTGCCACTAGCATAATTATTTAAAAATTTATTATTCATTTAATTAATTACTAACATATTTGAGAAAATTAAAATTAATTTACTTTCAGAATTAAGTCCGGAATGAAACGGTAAATCATTTAGAACATCGATAACCTTTTTCAACAATTCAACATCTGTCTCGGTTAACCTGACACATTTGGTCACATGCATATACAAAAATGAACTTTTGCCAGAATTGAATTTAACTTTATTCTCTCCAAGATCAACCGATTCTTCATCATTTTCTGTGCTTTTCCTTCCATTTTGGAGTAAATTTGGTAAATATCTGATCAAGTCTTTAATACATATCTCCAATATGACAAAAATTAGAGCTGATGAATTTTTTTCACAGTTTTGTGTATTCTCATGGTTAGGACAGCCTTTCCATAATTCATTAACTTGTTTTACTATGCCAATTACTAAAAGGTTAATGCTCATCAAATCACGGGTAAGTTTAATTCTAAAAAATTAACATTTTTTTAATTTAAATTTAAAATTATCTTTTATAAATTGATCTATAATTTACTTGTACAAAATAGACAATATTTCAACACATAAATAAACACTCTTGTTTGTTAATATGTCTCTACAAAATCTTATTTTTAATAGTGAATCAATTGATTCTAGTATGTCTTGAATAGTGTCATCACTTAGTTGAGCCAGACCTTGAGTGTTGGAAAGAGTTTCCAAACTTAGACCAAGTAGCATGAAAAAAAGCTTTTCTTTAAATTCTGGACTAGTATCTTCAGTTTCGAACTCAATTTCATTTAGCCAAAGAGAATAACCGAGCAAAATTCTGGTAAAGTGCTGTTTGTAGATTGGTTTCGAGGAATCGACCAGATCAGCATGATAAAAAGAGCCTCCTTCTACCGGCAACTGGTTGGAATACTCAGGCGGTAGACTCAAATAGGAATAGTCTTTCAAAGCTACTGACCAATGATGGCTCAAAATTTGCAGCTCTGGTTTTACCAAATTTAGCAAGTTTTCTGACTTGAGACTTTTTCTAGCCACAATGTAAACATCAGCCCACGCTCTTAGGACAGCGAGCTTTTCCACAGTTAAGCTCAATTCACTATAGATTAACTGGTCATTGTTGACCATGGGCGTACTAGCTGTCTTGTTTGAATTCAATTTTTGAAGTGAAGAAGCTAAAAGCTGATTGACCCTTCTCAGATCGTTTAGATCTCTTGCAACTCCACTACTGATCCACATTGAGCAAACTTGGCACGCTTTGGCAGTTACATGAGCACTTGTTTCTATGCTAAACTGAGGCCTTAATGCTGCGCTCACTTGCGCTTGATACTGTTCTAGAATCAAATGGCCTTTAAACTCCGGATTTGGTTCTTCAACTTTGCCAAAGTACAAAATCAAATCCAGCAAAAGATCTAGACCTACAAGCTTAAGAGGATCTAAAGAACTAGTTGCGCCAATACATGCTATTCGCATAAGATCTTGTAAGAATAAAATTAGATAATTTTCTTCAATTTCATCTTGATTTTTGAAGTTGGCTGGCTTTGATTTAAGCTTTTTGGCCAGTAAAAGATCAAAATGTGCCTGATGTTTGTATGAATTGGAAGTATCAGATGAAAGGTTTTGGCCAAAAGTGGATATAATCCGCCGTATCAATTCAAATGCAAACACACGGTTTGGCCATTTTGGAGATATGATTTTTGTTATTTGCTTTAGTTTTAAATTTTGAGAGTCGGACTGGTAAGCTTGGTTCTTCTGAGATGCAGAAGATTTGTTAAATGTTAATGAGTCGTCATCAAATTCATCATTTTCTTCATTATCTAAATTCTCCTCAGATTTTTCGTTTGTGATTTTTTCTTTACTAGATGCTTCGCCAGGTCCAGACAATGTTTCTGAAATAAAATGTTTAAATATTTAATTTTTAAATTATTGTTAATTTTTTATAATTAATTCAAACTTATTATCTATGTATGTAAAATAAAAATTGAAAAAAAAAATAATTTCTAATAATTTAAATCTATGAGAAATGACCACAGAAGAAGAAAATTCCATTTTTTGTCTCACCAATAAGATTGTTGAGTTTGGTCAATTGGAAAAAATTCCTAGTGAACAGCTAACAAAAATTATAAAACAATACGAGTTAATTGGTAAACGAAGCAAGTTGGTAGAGTTTTTACTAATCAAGCTTTTAAAAGTATCAATTCAAATAAATGATAACTTCGAGCCACAATTAATTTATAGTGCATTTGAGTCAAATTTTAATGTTGGTATTCAGGTTTTAAAATTTTGCCTGAAAAATAAAATTTCCAATGACCAAGATATGCAAGAACTAGCCAGTGCAATTAATAAATCTTTGGAGTCTGGACAAGATCTGGCCCCAATATTGAGCATTGTAAAGTCAATCATAAAATCAAAACATTTATTAGATAACAACCTAATATCAAAAATTGACTTATTTTTTATCAATACAGACTTATCTAATATTATAATTGGTCATAAGTTCTATATTTTTAATAAGTTTGTTAATACTTTAAATTTTTACATCGAACGTAGGAATGTTAACAGAGAATTTTTGGAGCTAATCTTTATAAAATTTGGCAAAAAGACTATTTTGGCTCAAATTGAAGAATTAAAGTGCCCTGAGGAGATAAAAGAAAGCCTAATGATCAACTTTTTGATCATGGTATTTAAAATTTTGACTAATTTTGAAGCGAACATCGAATCTTGCAGTGACTTATTTTACCAAGAAAATACCTTTCTACTTGATATGGTCTTTAATGGCAAAGATGATGATTTGGTTGTTAATTTTTGTTATCTTTGCTTGAAAAATGAAGCAAGAAATTTAACTAACTTAAAAGATACATTTGATTTTGACTTGAATAGTCATATCATGTTTCTTAAACTTTGCTCAAGTGTTCGATTTGATTACCAAGTGTTTATAGATTGGCTAATTAACAATGAGACCAATTTTTTGGAATACTTCCTCAAATATTTAAAATTACTGAATTCTGAATTGGTACAAAAGACTACTTTTATTGCAGATATAAAGAGCAAATTGAAAGTATGTGGAACAAAAATTGACCAATTTAAAAAGGTCATCGAAGTAAATTGTAATGAGAAAGTGGATTTTGACCAAATGTTCCAACTATTGAAAATAGTTGAGGATAAAATTAGGCAACTAAAACTTTTGTTTCCGTACAACTGCGAGCCTCTGTTGCGACGCCTACACTCAATCAATTCATTAATTTAATTTTTTTATAAGAAAATAAAATTATTAATTAAAAAATAAATTCTTAACTTTATTGTTATATTTTTAACGATAATTTAGATTGAATACCAAAATTTTTTTAATTGATACCACGATTATTAGAAAGCCCAGGAAGTTTTTTGATCTTCGTTTTAAAAAAATCTTAAACTGTATTATATTAAAGTAATAATTATTTTGAATTTAAATTAATTTTTTATTAGCAATGTTTTGATAATTTTGTCAATTTCTAAATAATTTAAAGATTACTATTTTTTAAGATAATAAAACATTTTGAAATTTGACCAAAAAATGTATTGGGTCTTCTAGTATTAAATAAATGAACACATGAATTGAAAAAAACCAATAAAATTAACACTTAATTTATTTTTATTTTTAATTGACAATTTTTAGATTTAAAATTTATACTTTATTAAAAATTAAAAATTTTTTTTACAATTCAACTCAATAGAATGTCTCAGGCGAAAATGCTGAACCTTTGGTAAAGAAAAAAGAGAGACTCTGGTAAGATAAACTTTTGATATTTTACAAAATTTACAATTGAACATCACATAACTACCGAAAACGATGCAAAATGGTGCGAAAAATTTGGTAGTAAAATGATGAAGAAAAGATACTGGACTTGTCTTAATAAATGTAAAAATTAATTTTGTTTGAATTTTTTTCAAGAAAAAATTTTAATTAAAATCAAAAAAAAATATATTGTGTAATAATAAAATTTAAATTGCTTATTTTTAATATTCTAGCTGTTTAATGGGCCTTTTTTAATGTTTTTTATTTAAAATTTATTTAAACTTTATTTTTTTTACCAAAAAGAAGCTTTCCATTCTTCAAAATGGTTTTTGAATAAAAGGACCCTTCCTCTAAACTCGACCGTAGGCTAAGGACTAATCAAAGGAGCATGGCAATATAAACCAACTTACCCTCTGTACTTATAGCTATATCTTTGCACAAAAATAACCAATCTTTGAGAGTTGTCTCATTCAATGTGCAAGACAAAAGGCTGTAAAGAATATCGTGAATGTCACTGGTCAGACCAGGATTTGTCTCAATGTCAAGCATCTTGAAAAGCAAAAATTCCAGACCTCGGTCACTTATGAGACACAAGAGACCGCTTGGACGCGTCTCGTCCGCATAATCCTTGGCTATTTTGCACACGTCAAGCGAGTTCTTTTGGCAAAGTTGCCTTAGGCAATTGATGCTGACCCTCCTGAGCACAAAGTCCTTGCTTACCAACGAATCGAGCAGAAAAGGAATCAAACTTTTCAAATTGGTCATCGTTGGCGCGAACAAATGCATTTGCTGCATGCATTGAATGGCCTCGGCCTTGATTGCCGAGTCGTAGTGTTGCTTCATCACTGTGCACGTGATCAAACAAGAGCTGCATGTGTGCTCGTCCATTTGAAGCTCTGGGCCGAGAAAAGTGATCAACGAGCTCAATAGCTTGCCAAGACCAATGAAAACATCCCGATTGGTAAGCGGTATGCTGAGCACAGACTGGACTATAAACTCAACACACGGCTCGATGAAATTTCTGAACATGGAGCCGCCTGAGTCAATGATCAAGTAGAGCGCATGTATGGCCCACACTTGAACAATGCTAGAGCTGGGATTTTGAGCCATGGCGAACAGAGCCGACACTGTAGTGGTCATTTGTTGACCGGCGCCCATCGAGCCAACATATCGATGCAAGCAGCCGAGTCCGAGCGCATATCCAGTGCGCGCAGTCACCTCCTGGCTATTTCTGAGCTTTTCGAAGCAAAATTGTCCAACTTCATTGACAAAATGCGAGTCGGCTACCACTTGAGCCATTCGGCCAAGTGCCTCGCCGGCCGCACACCTCAATATGCCATTCGAATGACTGAGCGTGTCAAGCACAAGCTTTAGAGTAGCCCGTCGGATCGGCTCGTCGCCCAGCTCGCACTTGCTCTCTGCCAAACTTTTCAAACTGCTCAAAACACCAGTAAATATGTTTATTTGTAAAGCTTGGCAATTCGACTTGGTCTGCTTTTGTATCAAGTCTATGAAATGCTGCAGTATTTGCAGTCGATGTTTGTTGGGACACTTGGGATATATTTGACCAAATAAGTGTATTGACGCGTCTATAACAGCAACGCCAAGCGGCAGCGCTGATTGGTACTCGTTGCCTGAGTTGTTCTGGTACAAATAGGTGACATCGTGTTCAAGTGTTTCGCAACCAGAGGCCGAAAAAGGCGCCAGTTGGTCCTCGATTGATTTGTGTTCGACATGATGCAGTGAGTTGGAAAAAAGAATGGAATCGTTCGAGTGACAGACCGAACGAAGCATAGAAGTGACCAAATTGGAGTTGGACTGGTCGGCCATGGTGAACTCGGCCACTAGTTCACTAAGCAAGATGGCAAAACTGGCCTCGTAAATTCTTGTGGGTAAATGACTTAGCACTTGGTAAAGCTTGAGTCTGTACATGGCAGATTGGGCTTTTAGATTAACTGGGCTGTTTAGCGATTTAAGAATGCTTGGCAATTGGGACAGAAGCACGATGGCGTACTGTATAGGCTGGACAAATGACTGGCAAACGGCCTCGTCCGACAGCATCTCAGAGCAGTTGAGCAAGAAAGCGCTCATTGTAGCCAGAGCGCCTGATCTACTCTCCAAACTGACCTGCCATGTTTTTCCATCACCACGCTTTTTCTCTTGCTCTATTTGTTCAACTCCGCTTGGAAGTGTTAGTGTCCATAGTTTTCTAATTCTGTTAAAATGCTTGCGCACCAGACCACCGCCAACAGTCATAAAAGACCCAATAAGCATCCAACCAATGTTTGTCTTTTGCATGGCCAAATTTAAAGTAGAACTTTGTGACGCACTGCGCAACAACTCTTCGCCAATGTTAAAGCCTAGCTTAGGCTTTAGACTCGGCACGCCGAGTGGACATTGATTTATGGCACCAATTAGAGCCGAACAGGCGTAACCATAGCCTGTCAACGCATCAGATGGATTGCGAATGAGTGACAATTTGTCCATGCAAGTGTCCAACAGAGATGACATCAAGGATGGAAGAGAATTGGTCAATGAACGTAGGCACCAAGCAGTCATGCATTTTACGCCTGTGTGCGGATAAAGAAGTGTTTGAAATAGCTTGGTAACCAAATTGTTGTCTTCAGACAAAAGAATTGAGCATGAAGTGTTTAGTGTTTTTAGAATAGAGCTCAATTCGTGCAGCGAACATATTAAAATGTGTTGAGTGTTTGGTAAAGTGGTTAGCTTGTCTATCAAATGAATTAGCTCATTGGCCGCTTGTAATTGGACTTTTTCATTAAGCATTCCGCCAATGATTGATCTTAGAATGAATTGGACGCATTTACGCGAGTAAACAGCGTCCAAATGGATCTGTACTGACTTGGTATTGTTTACCAAATTAAGCACATGTGTTAGAAATAGATTTAGGTTTTTTTCCAGCCAGCTTGGACCGAGCAAATTGGCTAGTTCTATATAGGCATAAGTGAGGCCGATGCGAATCTCGCGTGTGCCCGATTGCTGCATTGGCGAGTCAGATACTGGACTTTGCTGTGACTCAATATTGGTCAAAGAGTTTGAGCTATTCGAATTGGGAAGTGTGACATTGCGAACCAAGTTAAACCCGGCGAATGATTGGTGAGTTCTATTGAAGCCATTTGCCAGCAGAGCTAACATGTTCCGAATTTTGTCCTGGGTCATATGCTTGCCAGTCTGGTTGGTCTGCTTGTGTTTAAGATTGGGAGACTTGTCCTCGGCATTAATGGGCTGCTTGTCCGCATTTTCAATTGAGTAGTAGACCAACTGAGCCAAATAAATGCTTGTCTGAATTCTTACATCAAAGTTAGAGTTGTCCAAGGCCTTGATGCCGAGCTGGACACTCGACTCGAGCTCATTGGACACACCAGAGTTGGACACTGTATTCATATTTGATGGCAAATACAAAAAAGAGCAGTGCTTTATCATTTCGGACAGGCATTTGATTGCTGCAGAGCGCACATTCATGTTCCGGTCTTGGAACAAGGGTTTTAGCTGTTTGAATATGTCCTTGTGGCTGGTCGAGCTAGCACTGGCCAAGCCAGTAATAATAGCCTCGTATGTGTGGACTATTTCAATGCGGAGCTGTGACTCGGCGCTTTTCATACACTTGAACAATATTTGACAAGTGTCTTGGTACATTGTGCCACAAGTACGACCAAGCTGTTGATACAGTCGTCTCAAGCATGCCATTGAGCACAATTTGGCCATTTGTTGTTGTTGAGTCTCCTCTCTTGATTTGAGTATTTCGTTGCATTTTTCAATAGTGGAGTACAGAGATAGGAAGTCACCATAGGAATAAAGATTGGCAATGGTGGTGGCGATCAAGTTGCGGACCGCAGGGCCCGGAAACTGGTTGAATAAGACAAACAGTTGCTGGACCAACTTTTCTTGTTGTTTTTTAAGAGTTGTTTTGTCAATGCGGCCTATCTTAGTGTCCAGACAAACGAGCCACTCGTGAAGATAGAGTGGTCGTTTTTTGTGATTGATTATCTGTTCCAGAAGGGTGTCATTCAAAATTAAGGTCTCGTTATCCAGCAGTGTTTGCCTCAATTGGTTCTCTATCGATTGGGCTCTTGAATCCATTTATTTATAGCATTAAAGTTAATTAAATAGTAAAAATATTATCTAAATGTAGCATTTTATTAATATAATAAAATATCATAATATTTGTCATTGAAATAAATTAAAAAAAAAATTTTAACTGATTTATTTTAATGTTATTAAATTTTATCATAATTCAATTAGAATTGTTTATAAACATAAAAAAGAGATTATTTTAAACATTTAATTTTTTGACATTTAGAGTTAAGCACAGATAGTATCAAAATTATCGCTTCATATTTAATTCAAATCGATTTTTTGTCATTAGATTTGGTATTTATTAAGTGCAAAAAAAGCATAGATTTGTTTGAATTAATAAAATAAAATATGGAAATTTATGTTAATAATGATAAATTATATTTTATTTAACTAATTATTTTTATACCAGGCTGAAAAATAATGTATAGATCTATGGTTTTAAATTTTTGCTATTTCCAGATAATTCAAATTAGGTACCTTGTCGGCAATTTATGAAAAAAACTTTAATTAATTTACATATGACATATTTTTTGTCTTATGGTTAAATTTAAGATTTAAAAATTTTATTTCAAATAAAATTGCTAAGATAGTCAACCTACTAAATTTGTACCATCAAAAAATGACTTTAATACAGTTGAGATTAATTGAACTAATGGCATTAAAAACGATTGAGCAATCTAGAAAATAAAATATGGAAATATTTTATTTAACCAAACAATAAAAATTTTTATTTATGAAATAAAAATTAAATGAAATTAAAAGATTTATTTTTCTGCTATTAAAAAAATGATATTAATTTTTGTTAATTATATTTTTTTTGATTTTCAAAAAAAAGAATTTTGTTTAACAATTTTTATTTTTTGTTTCAAAGCCATATTTTTGGGATTTTTAAAAAGATTGTTATCTTCGAAATTATATTCAAATGCAAATTTTATCTATTTTTAATTTTATTAGTCTATTTCAGTCACCCAGAACAAATTTTGAACCAAAATTTTTAGTGAACCAATAAATTATCTATTTTTCTTTTGTAACTTTTAAAATGTTTATCATTTTTTTGAACAAAATATGATCCTTAGCATCTTTTATAATCCTAAAAAATAGATACTCTATTTTAACTTTTAAATTTCAAAAAGATGAAAACCTCAAATTTTTTTTTATTCTTCATTGTTATAGTACATCAGTGGTTTTACATTTACAATAAAAATTTGGATGGCCGAGACTTATTAATTCAAAAAAAATGCAGATCTGAAGAAAAAGTTACTTCTTCAATTGATTTAATAGTTGATGGCCTAGAATTTATGTCAGATTTTACAACTTTTCTTGGAGCATTGAAAAAAATTTCTTCAATAGAAGACAAGCTATTTGATCAAGATTCAATAAGCAGTTGCGATTTGAGTAATCAAATTGACAAAGTAATAAGCAAGCTGGAAAATCTTCAGTCTGAGGTTAGATGTGTCTGGCACTCACACTACTACAGAGAATTATTATCAAAAATAGATCATTTAATTGATGCTTACAAACAGCATGCCGTAAAACCTAGAAATTCTACATTGATCAAGTTTCAAAAACACTGCCAAAGTGAATCGGAAGGAATTTCGAAAATTTATTCACTCATTAAAATGCTTTTTAAAGAAAACGAACTTATGGATAATATTAAAAATTGCTGTCACTATAAAACTAAATTATATACTATTCTTTTCAGAAATTTGATAAGCCTGTCAACATTGTTTTTAACAACACTTAAATTTTGTAAAGAATTACTAAACAAAAAGAGTGACTTTGATCCAAAAATTTTCTATAATGATGTAGAAAACGTTATCAATTATTTTACCAAAGATGCCATTTTACAACAGTTTGTTACAGATAAAGGACCATTTGGATTGGAAAGTAGCATTAAAAGGCTGGCAAACAAAAGCGTTTCTTTGTCTTCATTTCAAAATGATTATGACTTCTTTAGATGGAAAGTTGTCTATGTGATTGATAGTTCTTTTGCATGTTATTCTGAAAACGCTTTTAAAATGGAATGTACACCTAGATACGCTAGTTGGACTAATTTGAATTCAACTTTTTGTGGATCAAAGCATGAGTTTAATAAAGTTGGTTCGCAAAGAATCCATGCTTTGGTAGCGTGGTGTCATAAAGAAAAAGAAGAAGTAAAAAGTACAAATGAAGTATTAGATAACTACAATGGTTTATACGAAAGAAATTCCATACTAAATTATGTAATTAGTCAAACCAATGATGCAAATAAAAAAATTAATTTTGCCATTACTGTTTTAAAAGGAAGCCTTTTTTTTAATTGGATGAATCCGGTAGAAAGTTATGGTAGTATGAACTACAAAAGAACTTCGAAATGGTTCCACGGAAAGTACGACACCTATTGGTCAGAGTGGTATCCTAAACAATCGTTAGGCAATTATCAGAAGTTCAGAAATTTTGATGTAATTTTGTTTTAATTAAAAACTAGAAGAAAAATGCTGAAATTTTTTTTGTCTATCATTATAGATCTAATAAATAATATCAATAATTAATTTAAATTTAAATCTTTTGGTTAAATTTAAAATTGATTTACATGGCTATTTCAATTTTGTAATTACTTTTAAAATAAAAAGGAAAACTTTATTTGTCTTAAAAATATTAATTCAAACTAATTAAATATTCTATGAGATAGCTTATCTCAGATTGATTGAAACTCCGTTTGTAAATTAACAGTTTATACAATTTTAAAAAAAAAAAGTTAATTTATAATACTTTTAGAATTTAAAATTGCCAATTTATTAAAAATCAAAATTTTTTCTCTCCTAATTTGGATTTTTTTATTCTGTCTCTATTAAAACTTGAATACCTGTTTAAGATAGGCAAATGGTCAAATAAATGGTCAGTGAAGCTGAATGTCCAAAAATGTAAACTTGTCCATATAGGTCCCGATAATGAAAAGAAATCTTTACCAAATGTCTAAACTTAAGATAAATTCAAGAGCGAAAAAGGTTCAAAGAACAATTCAATTTTAATTAATTATTTATTGCTAAGAATAAAAATAAAATTAATCTGAAAAATTATTGTCTAAAATACAAATATTTGCTAGTCTATTTTAAAAACAATAAAAAAAATTAATATTTAATCTAGGTAATAAATTCTCTTTGACATTTTTGGGCCACGATTAAGTGGATTTTGAATATTGCTAATTAAAGAGCTTTTGGTCAAACGATTCGGGTTTAGCTGCATATAAAGTTCTTTTTTTAAAGCTGTTTTGGAATAATCAGCAAAATTTTCATCATATTCACTGTTCCAAGCTCTGGAATCGCTTCTATAATTGTTAAATCTGTCTGCCACCTGTGACTCTACAGCACTGTATTCATTTGCCACACAGGTAGCATCTTTTTTCAATTTATGCAAAGTGAGCTCAAGAATGGCATCGTGGTCATGGAAATGATCAGCCAAAATCTAAATTGACTCATTTTAACATTTAATTCAAAATATCTAATAGAAATAAAACTTTATTTGCCAAAGCGTTATGGGTTGGTTTCACGCATAAATCTTTAGTTCGGGACGCCCAGCCATAATTGGCAAAAGGCGGCCGTTTAGGCTGAAAACTGGCTACAGATGAAGACCGCTGTATTTCTTGATGAATAATTTTTTAAATTATTTTATTTTAAAATAGAAAAACAGTACTACTAGATGTTGGTCGTGAGTTTTTGTAGTCCCTTAGTCGCCACTCTACCGGCGTTTGGACAGCCATACTTGAAAGACTGGAAGTAAATTTCTTGGACTTAACTAAATTGGACTCTGGCTTAAGTTTTGTTTGTGGCTGCTTGTTTGAACGCTTTGGTTTAAACGCCTTGTGGGCGTTTACTTGAACAGAGGCGCTTTTTGTGCTACGCTTGGGCTCTGATTTTTTTACCACTTTTTTGCTCACTTTGGCAGGCTTTTCAAGACTACTTTCGGATTTTGACTGAAGTTTGAGCTGGTCGTGTCGATTTGGTCTTTGTGTTGTCTGTGTCCCCTGATTGGCATGGTCTGTCTTGTTCAATTGTTCAATGTAGTAGGCTTGATCTTCGTCCCAGTCGAATGGCGTGTGCAGATAATCTCTTAGCTTGTTTTTGAAGCGTAGATTTTCATTTTCTTTAGCTGTTATCCAAAAGTCATAATAGTCAAATGGAAGGTAGTTGTGCCGGTATTCGGATTTTTTTGGTAAAGAGTATTTATTACGTTGATTAGCCATTTAAAAGATAACTAAATGAGTGATAAATATTGAAATTTAAAAAAATAAGTCCAAAATAAAATTTAAAATATGAATGCTAAATATAATAAAATGAGCTATTTTATAAATTGCCATGGAAACTATCGGTCTTTTTTTTTAAATAAGGAATTTTTAATTTGTTTTGACTATTGTTTAACCATATTTGACAAACTAAGATTTAAAGTGACCACTTAGTACTGATTCTTTGTTGCTAAGATCTTTTTATTTGAACATGGACTGGCCAAATGTGAAGCCTTTGCTTCTATTTTGATAGCAGCAGAAAAAATATTATCTGGATATTTTTAATTAATTAAGTTATATTCATATTTTTTAATCAATTAGAAAAATAAAAATATTTTTGAAAAAATAATCAAAATGGACCTTCCATATCAAAGACCACAGATTACCACTTCAAATGATTGCAGTTATCTTAGAAATCTTGGAGATTCGAGGTATTTCAAGAGTGAGTTGTCTACCATCATAAATTAACTCTGAAAACAAAATCTTGTTTGTCTTGTTTAACAAATGATAAAAAGCCTGATTTTTTGCCACAATTCTTTGCTAACTTGTCAAAAAAACAAAACTAGCAAAATATTTTCTGAGATAGTTTTTGTTCTTAAAATTTTGCCAGAATCTCAAAAATTATTTATATGGTATTAATTAAGCGTTATTTATTAATTGATAGTAAATCTTAACGCGATCAATTTTGCTAAAAAAACTTGAATTGACAATGACTTGAATGAAAAAAAATTGATTCTTAAACTCTTTAATCAATTTATGTCTTAATCTAAATCATTTAATTTATGATACTTCATTTTAAGGAATAATAATATACAATATATTTTTAAGTAGTGTGAAAATGACTTTAGAGAAAAAAAGATTCTTAATTGTTAAATTAATAAGAGTATCATGATACTATTTAAATTTTAAATTTAAATTAAAAATTTATTATCAATAAATAAACTAAATTAGTATATTAATTAAATAAAATTAAATGAAAAGAAGAGAAAAGAAAAGGTTCCAAATCAAAAAAACACTTTTTTTAGACAATCGTCAAAATTTTTGCACAAATATGAAAAGATAATCAAAAATGGTCAAAATGATTACCAAAGACTTCTCATTTCTATTTGATGGTCATCTTTTAAATTTAAAATTCTCTTATTTTTAAAAAAGTTTAGCTATCTATTAACTATATAAATTAATTATCTGATTTTTGGCTAAAAATATATAGCCAGAATTAAAAAAACTTGGTAATGATTGTGCAAAATTTTGACCATGTAAAAAATTTAAAAGCAAAATTTACGGTAAACAAGATTGTATTTTATTTGGTGGGCATGAATCTCTTCGAATTGCTTTTTCACCATCTATTCTGGATTACACCGATAATACAAAATGAATACATGCCTATGTAAGTATTCTTTATTCTAAATTTGAAAAAATACATCACTGTATTCGAGAATATAACAAAAATACACCACAAATGAATATTCATGAGTATGATTAAAGACTTCATTATCATTATAGGAATATATTTGAAAAAAAAATTTTTTTATTAAATTTTATTTTTAAATTATTAAAATGCCCAGATATAAAAATTATTCAAATGACTTTAAAAATTAATTTATTTTTAATACATTTAAAAAGAGTCAACAAACAAGCATGAAAAAAAGATATATACTT
>JAESIW010000207.1:2136004-2189435 GCA_016802295.1 Brachionus rotundiformis
TGATTTTCTTAATTCAATTTTTAAAGCATATTTATTATATATCTATTTATTATATATGTATTTAGTAATACAGATTGTGTTGAAGTAGTGTTGTCATATTTTGAAAAAAAAAGTCATTAATCATTAGATGGTATCAATTTAAAATTTTCAAATTAATTGGGCTTCATATAAAAAATTCAATCATTTAATAATTTTTTCTAATTATTATTGGTTTATAATCACGTACTTTATGTTTTACTTGACAAAAAATTAATTTATGTCAAAAATCACAAAGTAAAATAAATACAATATGATATGTTGAATAAGAAAATAAATTAATACATTTTTTATTGAGTGGAGTATTTGGTCAAAAATGAATTAAAAATGAGTTAAGTTTCATAATATCATGATTATTCAACCCTTATTATTGTTTTTGTTCTTAGTCAAAAAGTGTAGAAATTTTTTTATAGTGTTATCAATAAGCATAAGCTATAAAAGATAAATTGTTAAAAATTACAATTCGTTCATTTAGATTTCTGTTCAAAAAATAATTAAATAAAAAAGTTTTTGATCATTTGGAACAAATTATATTGACCTTGCTAATTTAATCATGTCGGCTTACTTAAATAATATCTTATGGTATTAAAAATATAAAGTAAAACTTTTTTTTAAATGTGATATAATTTTACTTATAACTGAAAAAGCTCTGAATTTAATCGCTTAATAAACTAAGATGAAAAACAGATACCAGTTAATTTTAAAAAATTTTAAGTCCAATCGAAATTCTGATAAATTATTTACAATTTAATTTTTCAAATAAAATGTTTTATTTATTTAAATATAACCTTAATTTTCAAATTATTTGGTCAAAATTTCTAGATAAAATGACAACATAAAACTGCATTAATTTGATTAAAAAAAACTGTTTCTATGGCAACATTTTAATTAAAAATACAACTTATTTTCCTTTTGCATAAAGTTAAATCAAAAGAAAAGCGATATACACATATATATATATATATATATATATTTATTTATTTATTTATATATATTTAATTTAATAATAAAAATGACCGATGATACAACAGCCCAGCAAGCCAGCACAACTGAGCCAGATCAGCTGTTTAAAGAGCACAATGCCAATGATAATCGAAAAATGAGAAGGATAATTGCCGAGGATCCTGAATGGAACCTAATGACAGTTCCTCTATTGAGCGAACTTTGTACAAAAGCAATTGTAGACAACTTTCGTACTCATCCTCGACACGACGAACTACCATTAAAATACCGCAAAAAAGTCCTCCAAGCTATACCAACTAATTTGCCTTTAAGCATCACTTCTTCATTGGTAAACTATCAAGACTATTGGGAAAGATGCTGTCGAGCAAAGTGGAGAGTTTGTGATGTCACAAAATATGGTAATGACTGGAAAAGAATGTACTTTGAAAGAGACTTGAAATTTTTAGTAGAAAATTTTGTGCCAAATAAATCAGACATTTCTAGAATAAATGAAATCCTAAGACTTGGCGCTGAGTATATAACTAAGCTGGACGTACAGCAATTGTTACCTCCAGTTGAGTTGGAAAAAAAAGAATTTAATTTAGATAATGAAGAGGACGAAGAAGATGATAGAGATGAAGTTAAAGAAAAATATGAATGTGACCATTTTGACTTTAATCAAGTAATTCCATTCTTGCCTAAATTAGAAGAACTGAGACTTGTTTATGGAGTCAGGGACTGTGGCATGAACTTTGAATGGCAATTATTTGAATTTACCAAAAAAGACTGCCAATCTTTATCTAAATGCATAGCTCAATGCTCTAACATAAAATCACTTCATTTAAATTGGAGCAAAATTGATGATGATAAAGTACGGCTGTTTATAAGCCAGATACTCAACCATCCGTCTTTAACTGAACTTGATTTGAGCCACAATTTGATATCTGATCGAGGGTGTCGAGCCATTGGAAAGTTTCTAAATGGTCATTCCAAACTCGAATCTCTAAATCTTTGCAATAATCAAATCAGAGCACAGGGAGGTCAAGCTATTGCCCATGCTTTGACAAAAAATAGCTCATTAAAATTCCTCGATTTCAGGCTAAATCGTCTGGGAGACGAGGGAGGCCAAGCTATTGCCAAATCTTTGTGTAAAAATAGCAGTTTAATCCGGTTAAATTTGGCAAGCAATAACCTGTCCGAACCAACTGCTACCTTAATTGCATCGGTAATACCGCAGAATAAAACTCTTAAGTATTTGGACCTTTCTTCAAATAGACTCGGACCGGTATAGATTTTATTTAGATAGAAAATTATTTATAAATGATAGTTTTAAATTTTTAAAGGATGGAGGAAAACAGATTCAAGAGGCGATTCAAGAAAACCAAAGCTTGCTCGAATTGGATCTACGCTTGACCGAGACTGGACAAGAATCAGAATACATAATCAATAAGGTGTTGAAGAAAAATTTTGAGAATGAGAGACTCATTCGTATAGACAATGAAAATTTAAAAAACAAAGCTCTTAATAGAACCTATTCGCATATTTTTTAAACAATCTATTTTAATAAATAAATAAAACATTAATTTTATTAATTATTGAATATTTAAAATTATTTTTATTTAAAAAGATTATCATTTTTTTAAAATAAAATCAAAAATTTTAAAAATCTATAATCGATTAAAAGGATTTAAATAAAGTATTTTGAAAAAAATTAAGAAACAGATTCACAATTTGTAATCATCTTTGATTTAAATGAATGATTTCTGAGAAAAAACAAGTCTTTTATGTTTTCAATTAATAGTAATTTCAATGGTTATCGATAAGTTATTTATTAAAGTAAAGTTGGTAAATTTCTCTTCAGTTTAACCAATGATCCCGGGGACATTATCATGTATTCTTCATAATTGTCTATCAAATATGACAATTACATTTATCAAGCACCTAATGTCTTGCCTGAGCTAGAGTTAGTGAGCCTAGAGGTATAAATAAGGGTTTATTCGTAGAATTTTGAAACATCATAACTCATCATCGTCTAATCTTTGAGATCAATTTTCAAAGGAACCATTTTGAGTTATTGTACCAACTCTTGTAGTAGTAGTTTTTGCTGCGACACCTAACATGTAGAGTGTCTGATCCCATCACCCTATTCCATTAAATCTATCTAGAGCAGCTCTGAAACCTACGGTTGACTTACCACATTTTGGTAACCTGTTCCAGTGCGGGACTACTCTGTTTAAAAAAATACATGTCTAGCACTCACTGCAGCTGTTTCTAGCTTGAGCAGGGAAAATTTCTATCTAGACTTTGATGTTATTCCCTCTTGTAAAAAAATAAATTATTAAGTAGTTATTTGAAATTGATAGCCTAAGAAAATCGTTCCATCGCAGCTACAATTGTCACCAAGTTAATATAATATAGTAATATAGTATGTATCAAAAGTTTGTAGAATTTAAGAATGTTTTCTAACTCGTAAGATAGAATCTGTTTAAATGATACTTCAGGATGGCATAATATATTTCTAAAATTATTTCGAGAGCTTTGTTTAAGTTAATTAAGTTTAAAAAATAGGGTTCCAATAGGAAAAATAAGATATTTTTTATAAATTAAACTTGTCACTTGTAAATCTTTTCTTAACTTTTTTAAAATTTGAAAAAATGTATTCTTATATGAAATAAATATGATTTCGATCGAGATTTTCCCCTAAACTATTATTTTAAAGCCATTTATTGAAATTTTGATAATTTATATTAAAACTTTTAATCAATTTCTATATAATTTGTTGATTTTAAAAAATAAAAAGAATTAAATAATTTTTTTAATTGCGGTTTATCTAAAGTTTGGAAAATGTTGCTTGTTCCTTGGAAATCGAGGCCATGGCTGACTTGATCAAATCTTCTGACTGAAGCATTCCACTATTCCAAGCAGCCTTGATTAAAAATCAATTTTTTTCTTTTGAGTTTTAGCTGAATAAATAAAATTACCACAAATTTTAGGCTATCCTCTATCTTATTATCTCTTGAAAAGTTAAGATTTATCTTGCTGCCTTGGACAGCAATGGGACTTTTAGAAGCAATCAATTTAGCAGTTTCGAGGCCTTTGGATAATAGCGATGTTTCATCCTCAGTAATTAAGCTTTAAATTTTTTTTCATCAATTTGTTAACAAATATTTGATAATTATCTACCTAACGAGTCCCAATTTAAGAGCCTCTTCCGGATCAAACTTTCTCGCAGTGTAAATAAGCTCGCGTACCAAACTGTCATTTCCTGTTATTTTGGGAAATCGTTGCAAAGTTCCTATATCAGCTGCCAAGCCAACATCAACTTCTTTAACACTGAACCAAGCATCTTTGCTACAATAACGAATATCACATGCTGTAATCAAATCAATTCCACCTCCAATACAATGTCCATGAACCAAAGCAATAACTGGTTTATGGCACTACACTTAATTTTAAATTATCTGACAGAATCTTCTATTTTACCTTTTCAATAGATGTTAATGATGTTTGGTAGTCTTCGATTATTTTGCCAAGCAGGAACCCTTTTCTGCCAACATCTTCCTGATCAATGCTTACCATTTGAGATAATTCGGTCAAATCAAGGCCTGCAGTGAAACCTTTTCCTTTGCCGCTTATCAAAACTGTTCTACAATCTGGATCATATCTCAATCGCTCAAAACAATTTTTAATTTCACTAAAAAAAGATGGATTCATGGCATTTCGTCTCTCTGGACGATTGAATTCAACATGATAAACATACTCGGATGGAACCGAGACTTTAATTGTCTTGAATTTATATTCTGACTCTACTGAAGAACTAAGCCGACGAATTAAATTAACATCTTTTTTATAAAAATTTATATTTTTATTTATTATTTTAATAAAATAAATTATTACATACTTGCTTTATTTATAAAAGGCTTTACGCTTTTGGTAAAGTTCATTTTATTCTCTAATTTAATTTAAAAAAAATTAAAATAATATTAATTTAATAGTTAATTTTATTTTTATGCATATCATTGCATTATTTTGTTGCTGGAAAAATAAAGGCTATTCCTAAGTTTATTTTGAAAATAAAAATTAAAAATTAAGAAGCTTTTTTGGCTGCCCTCATCATCTTTGCTGATCTTTTATCGGCAAGTTCTTGCAGCTCTTGCCTTTCAATTTCTTGTCTTTGAGTTAAAAATTCCTCTAACTCATCTGGGTCAAGATCTTGTTTGACCACTTTGATTCCAGCTCGATTGGCCGAATTAATAACTTTAATGCACATTTCTTTTAAGCTCATGTGTGCACAATTAATATCTTCGAGCTTGAACTTGGCTATCTCATAAACATGCTTTATGGATACGACTCCGGCAACCTTTCGGCCTGGCTGCATCGAAGCCCTCTTTATTCCGGCAGCTTGTTTCAGAAAATACGAAACCGGAGGCTTGAGTAATTCCAGTATATAAGATCTGTCTGGCTTTTTGAAAAGAATTATTTTGATTTGATTTCTGCCTATGGTAAAATACTTGAGTATGGACCCTGGTTGTAATGGGGATGCCATCTTTGAAATTTTTTGTCTGTTCATTAAAGTCTTTGACAAAGTTTGCTATGTTGATTCCTCGTTGACCCAGCATTGTTCCCAATGGTGGAGCCGCGCTGGCCATTCCAGCCGGGATAATTGTTTTCATTATCGGTCCATGAATAACTTTTTGCAAAACTGGTTTTGCTTTGCCAGCTGGAATAGAAAATATTGAAAAATATTAATAGCTATTCTTTGCCAAAGAAATTACCTATCTTTTTTTTGGCAGACATTGTATTAACACAAACAATTTTTTGAATGTAAAATTATAGAAAAAAAAATATACTCAAAATTTTCTTGAGCATTTAAATTATTTTTAAAAATTTATTTACAATTAACAACTTAACATTTGTTTAAATATTTCTTTCTTGAATAAAAATTTGGTTTAATAAGTCAACTAACAAAAAAAACTGAAAGCTACTTTAATTAGTAATTTTAAGTTTGTTTAATAGTTTGGTCCTTTTTTTAGAATTAAAGACTAATTGTCTTGATGATAAAAAAACTTCATCAACCACCATTATTACCATTGCATATATGACTGCCTCCAGCTGTGTTACAAGAAGAAGTGGTGGTGGTTGTGGTTGTAGTGGTGGTTGTAGTGGTGGTAGTTGTTGTAGTTGTAGTTGTAGTGGCTGTAGTTGGTGTAATGGTGGTTGTAGTGGTGGTAGTTGTAGTTGTGGCGGTAGTTGTTGTAGTTGTAGTTGTGGCAATAGTTGTTGTAGTTGTAGTGGCTGTAGTTGGTGTAGTGGTGGTTGAAGTTGATGTTTGTGTTGTTGTGGGAGTGCTGTTTGATGCAAAAATTGTGGAAGTTAGTGACTGGTTTGATAGGATACATTTAGTGATATTTTCATTAACATGTTTTTTATAAAATATAATAGTAGTTCCCAATAATAATAGATAAAAAATTGTAAAATGAATTAATGCCAAGTATGAACAAATACATAATTTATTAGACATCTTTTTAAAAGTTTTAAAATTTTTTAAAAAATATTTCTTTAAAATAATTTCCAAGTCGATTTTCAAAGTATTTAATTAGAAATTAAAATTACTTCTCTAATCAAAATTAGATCTTTAAATCCTTATTTTCCAAATATTATTTTTTAATAAATTTTTATTTATTTATTTTAGGTAATTTAAAATGTCTAATTCGAATTTTTAATATTAAATATAACGAATATATTTTCGATTTTGTATGATATTTGAAAATTTAAATTTAATTAAATATGTTAATCAGAGAATTAGCCAAAAAATGCAAAGAAATTTAAAAAAAAAACGACATTATTCCAAATAAGATAAATATTTTTATTTTATTATTTAAATAATTTTAGTTAAGTTTAAATTAGTTTATAATATCAATATATTTTTTATTAAATTTTGAAAATTATTTGGTAACGTTGATATTTTTAATTTTTACTATTTTAATTATTTATTTATTTTTTCACTTTTTCTTCAATTAATGAACTCGATCATGCCTCCTTGAGATTTTGACCTTTGATCTCTTTGGTCATGTTGAAGGTATATATTATCTATATAATTTAAGATAATTTGAAATAATAACTTCTTTATATAAAAAATTAATATTTTTTGATAATCTAAAGCCATTATTCTAATCAAAAATAAAAATTTCTATTAATCATTTAATTATTAACTAGTTGGGCTCTTGAAAGTGTTTGCAATTACAAAAACAAAGTCTAGTGACAAAAATTCAAAAACCTTTAAGCTAATCATTTAATTTCTAGAACAAAATTAAGTGCTTTTGGTTCGAATACACAAGCTTTTAAAATAGAGCTTTAAATAAACAGGAAATATTTCAATTTAACAAATGAAATGACTTTTAATTAAAAGACTCTTGATATTTCTGAATTGCCAAAAATAAAAAAAATCGAAATAAAAACAAGCACTGCTAGTCGCTTGGCAAAGTGAAGTAGTTCCAGAACCAAAAAACATGCATATCTTGAATCAATGTGATCAAACAGTATCTAAAGTTAAATTTTAAAAGGAAGTTAATTAAAGATAAATGATCACTAAATATTTATTAATATCACACGCTATAGATTTTTCAGCATCGATTGGCCCACGAAAATAGTCAACAATTCTCCAACAGCCTATCAAAAAATATTTTTCTTATAAATATATTTTTTTATATTGTCATATTTCCTTAATATTTAAACATATATTTTTGGTGTTTTGATTTTCTTTAAGAAATATTCAACAAAAATATTAAGAAAAAATGAGTAAAACAAAATTTTCGGTAGATGAAATTCTTAAACCGGGATCTGAGCCTGACTTTAGTGACCAAATGCGGTCCTACTATACCAAGATTCTCTCCAATTTAAACTCACTTCAAGGTAGTTGGATAAAAATTTTAAATGATAAATTTTAATTGTTGATTAAAGGCGCTGAGAACGATTGGTTGACTATGATGGAGAAAAAAAACTGCTCCAAGTCATCACCAGGAAGCTCGTCCATCTCGTCCTCATCGCTGGGTCTGGTCAAAGGCTCGGAGTCCAAGAGCGAGAGGAAGACTGAAGACGAAGTCGAATCGGACCATGATGAAAGCGAGAGTGGAGACGATGATGTATCGGACACTGCGGACACTAGTCAAAATTCCAACCAACACACTGGGTTATCTGGCAAAAAGCGAAAAAGACGAATTTTGTTCACCAAGCATCAGACCTTTGAGCTCGAGAAGAGGTTCAAGCAGCAGCGCTATCTGTCTGCTCATGAGCGAGAACATTTGGCAAACTTGATAAATCTAAGCCCTACACAAGTCAAGATATGGTTCCAAAATCACCGATACAAAATTAAGCGCGCAAGACAAGAAAAAGAACTTGGTCAACAACAACAATATAAACGCCTGCAAGAGAACTGCTCTTTGCTCAAGCATTCAAGCTCATCCCACCCATTCACAAGACATGACCAGCAGAACATCTTTATTGACACTGGAGACAAAAGCGATCTGTATCAAAATTTGTTCTTGTCTCTGCTTGGTAATAGATCGATGCCAAGTGGTTCAGATTTGTATGAAATGTATTCAAATTTTTTGCTTGGCAATCAAAAAATGGCCGTGCCAAATTCAATACATAACTTACACTCAAATTCACAAATTTCTTCCTCTCTCCTCATCAAACTAGCTACTCTACAACAAATGGCGCTACACAGACCCTTTGGTGACTTAAAATCTTCTCAACAAGACAATGATGAATCCGACTGCAATCAATAATAAAAAATTTTATCTTTTTCTTTATCTGTTTGATCAATTTCAATAGTTTTTAATTAGTTTAATTATTTTATTTTTAAATCTAAAAGTTGTAATCTCATCAAAAAATAAATAAATTATTTTTTGGATAAATTTAATGAATAAATAAATATTATCAATCTTGTAAAAATTTTTTCAAATATTATTAACTCTTTGGTAAATTCAAAATTGGACTAATATAATAAAATTTTCATTTTAATTAAATTTTTTCCAAGAGGATGTAAGCATTTAAATTACTACCAATTTAAAGTCAAATTTTTAATAAATTTTTCAGTATACAAAAAAAAAGAAGACATATGCCCATTAGAGCCTATAAATTAGGTCTGACGGAATTCCATTAAAATTTTATTATTTAAATAGAGATTATTAAGAATATATGCCTGGTATCAAGTATCTATTTTTTAAATTAAATTGCATGCAAATATTGAAATATATTCTTAAGACTTATCATGATTAAATGATGGTCTTGGAGGTGCGAAAATATTTTAATGCATATCCGGCTTGTTTTATTTCAAGCAGATAATCCAATTTTTTTGAAATTTTTAATTTTGAATTTATTTCCGCAAAACTACTAAACTTGATCTAAGCTGAAATCAATAGCGATCTATTTAAACACGCTTTTGAGAAATTTGTTTCCGTTTTAGGCTGATTTATAGCTTTGTTGGCTCTAAAAGCTTTTAATCACATACCTATAGCTAAATAAAGCATTTTAATTTCGGCCTTGGATACGTGCAAGCCAACTGTTGGCAATTAGTGCACTCATTTCGTGATTGGTGTCGTTTAAAGATCATTACTTAAACGTGTAAATATTTCAAGACTGTGTATTTTACGTAAATGGATGTAGACCGGATGTATTGTCAATTTTGCTAATTGAAAAATAAATATACCAATTAAATTTTTAAAATTTGATTTGTAATTTGATCTTTTTATCAAATGATAAGCACGTGTTTGTTCTGCTTACGTTTTTTGTGCCAATACTTTTGCTAAATCACGTATAAAAAATTTTTTTTTAATTTTTTTCCAGCCACAATTGTAGTTATTTTAATCTTGATCAATTTATTACTAGTTTATCACAAAAATATAAATGTTATCTTATATTTAAATATTAAAAATAAGAAATTAAAAAAATTCTTTTTTATTTATCTTTAGTTTATTAAAGTAATAGATTATTAAATTTTTGCTATTTTTGAATAATGTATTTAGTTCCTTATTCACTCATTGTGGAGCATAGGATCATTACTTATAGTTTTCACTCATGTCGATCTTTTGTCTTCACCCTTGCTTCTGTTTATGTGATTCACATTTTGGTGAGCTCGTGATTGTCATAATCTCCAAGCTATATTTGGTCATTCTATCTTTCTTCGCCTTTGAGGTGTCCATTGAAGAGCTCTGCTTGGTACTCGTATTCTTTTCATTCAAATATGTTTATCTCTAAGAAACCGCAGCCTTTTTTTCTTGATGCATTGGCTCTGACTTCGTCCATCTGTAAAGCTCATCATTTGACAATGTTGTGCACTCGTAGAAATCCTTCTCAGGTTGCCAGTGTGAAAAGTGTTCAAATGATTCTTTTTCTTTTCCAAGTCTAATCTTAATGTCTTTATGTGTTTCCATTGTACTTATGATACTTCCAAAGTTAGTGAATTCACTCACATACTCAATGTTTGTACCATCTATGGTGAGTCAATTATCTGGTCAATGCATTTTTGAATTGATTTCCATTAAAGCGTTTTGCAGGAGATATCCAGTAAATCTTTACCAATTCTTTCTCAGTTTTTGATTTTTTATGTTACAAGCGATATATTTCAAGTATCCTACGCGTCTTCAGACTTCAGACGAATCTAGGCGTTGATGGTCTTTTTAATTTGCAGACTCTTATTTACTTACTTATACTTACCCTTTAATTAGATGAGAAAAAATCAATCAAAATTAAATTAAAAAATTAAAATTTTTATGAGATATATTTCAACCTGTTTTAATTTTTTCTATAATTATTTGCTTTTGTTTTAAAATTTTTAATATACATAAAGAAATTGCATTTTTCATGACAAACAATCTGCTTGTCTTGGGAAATGTTTGCCGTAATAATGACCATAAAGCAAATATGAAATTTGTCTTTGTATTTTTTTAGAAAACCATGTAGACCAAAAGAATTAACTAATAAAAACTTAAATGACTGAAAAAAAATTCTCTATTACAATAGTCCAGCGTATTATCTAACTTATTTATAGATAAAAAATACAACTAAGTGAATATTGATTTTTCTTTATTTGTTTACTAGAGATGACCATAATTATAAATAAAGCGTCTCGGATAAAACCATCAATAATACCCAGAAGCCTATGCTAAATAATTTGAAACAAATTTTTATACAATTCCTGCATTTAGGGTTCAGAATCTGATGGAAGTTGTTTTGTTTAAATGATAAAGAAATTTTTTTAAATATGTGACTTAATGATTGTTAATAACCATTAGTAATTAAATGATGGGTAAATTCTAGTTGATTTACCAAAATTAAATTTACCATAGTTTTCCAAAGAATTGTAAAAATATGCCGCAATGGTGTAGACAATTATCAAAGAAATAAAAAGGTGGTTGTGGTTCTTTAATTTGGTTTTATTCAAATAATAAAAAATGACTTTAGTCATAGATTAAAAATATTCGCTGGCAAATTTTAATTTCAGCTTAATCATTTTTTAATGAGTAAAACTTAATATTTTTCAGATTTTTCATTAATTAACAATGACATTTTTTCTAATATATTTAATTAGATTTATTTTAAATTTATCTATATTATGAATACAAAATTTAGAAATTAAAAATTTTAGTTATGTGAAATAATAAAATAGCATATTATAAAAAGTTTCAAGCTATTAAAGCATTAAAAAAAAATTATTTTCATATGAATAACTAAATTTAGAAAAAAAACACTAATATATTTTTCCAAATTTTTTCCAATTTTGATGGTTTTCAATCACCAAAAGCTTTTTAAATAAATTCAATGTTGCAGCTTGTTTTCTTAATACCATTCTTTATATTAGAAGTTTATTTTTTTAAATTAGACTTTTCAACCGTCATTTATTATAATTCATTAAAATCTAATTATCAAATATAAAAATATTTTAGATTAATTTTTTTCAAAATAACTTCTAAGATTTTTTAAATGGTTTATTTGTTTGAATTTTATTTGATTCATAATGAGCTAGTTAAAAATTTTACCTTCATTGTTAAAGGTTTCGTGTAAATTCTATTTATAAAATTTAAAAATTTTTATTTATAAAAAATGAAATTATAAGTTGATAGCCTTCAAAAATTCTAAGCAATCTTTTATTTGAAAAAATATCAAAATTAAAACTTTTAATGATTCTATTTTTTTTTCTAAGCAAGATTTTATTTTAATATTTGAATAGAATAAAAAGTTCAATTTAATTTAAAAAAAGTCATTTATTTAAAATTCAAATAATTTATCAAAAATTAGTTTCACTTTTTTATACAATAATTTACCTGCTAAATGAGAGTTTTATGGAAAAAATTTAAAAATTGACATAAATAATAAATTTTCACCTATGAAAAATAAAATCCTGAGTTAATTTATTAAGGTTTATTTTTTGGTACGGCCAATTTCTGAACCAATCATCTCTATATTTAGGTTCCTTGATTTCTTAATCGCAAAGGTATTCACCATTTTTGAAGATTTTGTTTGGCAAACAATTTTCGAATTTTGAACTTATGTTTTTATAGATTAATGTTTTATTTGTGTTTAGCAATTTTATTTTAAATTAAAATATATTTTAAAAATTTATTTACAAAAATGTCTTCGTTTAGGAGCTTAAAAACTTTAAAAATTCTAAAAAAAAAAATTTAAAATCTAAAAATAAAATAGTCATATTCTAAAAATTCATACTAATATTTGCATAATCTTTCAAAATAGAATGTGAACAATTAAATAATTTAAATTATACTTGATAATTTTATAATATCTCGAAACGCAATAAAGATAAGATTTATTGAAATTGAGTATAGTTTTTTATGAAAAACATTTAACAACAAGTGCCCTATTGAACATTTAATATTTATCCTTTTAATAAAAGATTCTAATTGATAATAACTTTCCAAATTAGAAATAATTTTATGAATCTTTTGCCAAATTTAGCAGAAGTAAACTATTCAGATAGCTTAACAAAATTAAAAATTTTGGCATGATGGATATAAAGTGAGCTTAAACACATCTGTATTTTAGATAAAATCTTAAAAAGATGAGCAAAGATTGCGTCTATAGACTTTATATGTAATAAATAATTAATTGTTTAAGCCGAATGCTAGTTAACAGCGTAATGAGAAATATTTTAAAATAAATTATTTAATTAATTAGTCTATTAACTCGAGGCTCAATATTTTTCTAAACGCAATAATTAATTGTGAATTAAATTATGAATTTTTGATGAATATGACTAGGCCTTGGAAAAAAATCTACCTTCAAAGCTTATTTTGCCATCACCGTCCAAATCAAGCTCTTTAAGTATCACGTTCAAATTTTTATCATTTATATTTTCGCCAATATTTTTCAGCGCACTTTCCAACTCTTGACGTGATATCTTGCCAGTCCCGTCCAAATCAAACACTTTAAAAGCGGCTTTGAGCTCTTCCATCTCGCCATCGCTCTTCTCCTCGGTCATCAGCTTCAAAAATTCATTGAACTCAATGCCATTTTTGGACGATGGCAGGTCACTTAAATTTTTGTTTATTTTGGCAAACACTTTGTTAACTTCACATGATGTTATCACACCATCTTTATTATTGTCGAACATGGAGAAAAGCTCTTGGTATTCTTTTAGCTTAGATTCATTCAAACTCTTTGAAGAGTCCTTAATTTTGCTTGGATTTATTATCGAAATATTAAATATAATTAAATAATTCAATTTACCATTGTTTGATTTTTGCTAATTTGCCAACAAAAATGATTTTTTTCTACAAGACAAATTTTATACTAAATTCTAGTCATGCTTCAAGAATTAAATAATTTATTTTTAAAAGAAAAGAAATAATGAGAAAAAATATATAAAATCTTGTTCTTTTATTAACAGCTAAACAACCTAAAAAAAATAATAATAATTTAAAACAACTAATAAAAAAAAATGTAAATTTTAAATGCTTTCGTTGAGAATTTCGAAACTCATAGCTGTTCTGTTTGATCTAAATTTTTTTCTTGTTGATTAAGATCAAAATGATACACACTTTCTAATAAACAATTAAAATCTTCTTTGCCAAGTACCATCTTATCGCCACATTTAACATTGTAAATACTTGACTCATCGATTAATTTCTGAATAGCTCCTTCACTTATTTTCTCATTTACTTTGCAAAGAGCGCGGCTCAGAGAGCTACTAGTGATGTTGCCAGATGAGTCTGCGAGCAATTCGAAAGCCGAGTTGGAGCTGGAGACTAGTTCGGCACGGTTTGATTGGTCAAGACCGAAAGCGCTGGACGCACCTCTGGCCAGAATGGACACAAATTCGGGAAAGTCGATTAGCTTGTCGTCTGTGGTGTCTCCTTCCATTATCATGTCATGTGCCTCGACTGCTGTTGGATACATATTTATTGACTTCATGACCACAGTGAGCTCTTTGGCACTCAATGCTCCATTATAGTCTTTGTCAAACAGAGTAAAGGTCTCAAAAAGCTCGTCTATTTGGTCCAAAGATAGACCATCGTCTTCAAACATATCTTCTAATATTCTTTCTTCGTTATCACTCTAAAATGTGACAAAAATTTAAAATAATAAAAACTAGCCTAAAACAGATAAAAATCTACCTCATAGGACATTTTTTTAATTTTCTTCTTTTGCTCTCTTAATAAAAAATGTAACCTAATTTTTTCAGCTAAATAAATTTGAATAAATCTCAAAAGTATGTTATTTATAAAGAATAATTTTAATTTTAATAAATATGTGATGAATATTAAAATTTATTTTGATTTTTGGCAAGATTTAGTTGCATAATTTTATATTTTTTTTTCAAAAAAGGTCAGCCTATAAGGGTCTTGGTTAATTGGATTGTTTATTTTGTTAGTGCCTAATGAATCAAAATTTATTGGGCGTAGCGGCGGTGTTCACTCGCCATCCAAATGTAAACAATTTATTTTATTATTAAGTATATTTAATTGGGTTAAAAATAATGTTAGTCTTGATAAATATTGATAAAAAATTTGGAACATATGACGCTAAGTAAAGATTTATTGTTCTATAAAATGAATTTCAATTCAGTGATAAATATCATATGATACCCCAGCAAGTTTTGATTATACCCAAAGGTTTCTCATTAAGCCTAGCAACTAAATATTGATTAAGAGTATCAATATTTAGTTGCTAGGCTTTTATTTATATTTTTTATCTTTATTTAATTTTGAAATCGAAAAGAAAAGATAATAAACACAAATGTAATAATCTAAATGATGATAATGATTCAAACTTTTGAAATTTTATAATAATAATAATATCAGCTACAACAGGCATTAGTCTGTAGAACAAGACTAAGAGTCTCACGATGGTAGCACAAAACCAAAGATAAAAAAACTAAAAAGAATAAGATTTGTTTAATTGTAGTTGATTTGACGCTAAAAAATCATCCAGTTTATTTTCAAAACTGTCTTTTGATGTTGCTGCCAAAACTTCAGGTGATAATCTATTCCAGTTAACAACTACTCTATTTTAAATGAAATGCTGCCTATGACTTAGAACCACTTTGTAAATATAAAAACTCTAAATTTGTCATGTATTTTTCTTCTAAATTTTAACTAGTTAAAGAATTTTAAAAAATGAGCGTTTTTTTATTTTGAATTTTATCGTTTAAGTTGTCTATTAAAAAAAATTTTAAAAGATAGAATAGAATAATATTTTTCCTCTAAATGAATGACATCCTTTCAAACGCTTAATTTTTACATCGATCTGATTACCATGACTCTTAAACTGAAATAATTTGAAATGACAGATCTGGCAAATATGGTCAATGTGAAAAAACCTCCCCTACAAACTCTTGGAGGTTTTTTTTATTTCTGGTATTAACAATATCGTGACTTGCACCATTTAAGACTTTTCCAGCGCCCAATATACAATACTGATATTTGTGTTCGGTTGACATAAAATTTGATATATTTCCGATCTAATTTTAAATTTAATTAAACTAAGGATTATTAATAATGAGAAAAATTTTTTAAATAACTTTCTTAAAGAATAACAAGCATTTAGAACAAATAAATTAATAATTAATTAGCTTTTTTTAAATTAATTTATTAAAACATATAAAATGAATGATAAAATAAAATAGTAATCAAGGGTCATTTTTCAATTCAAAAATTAATCAATTAGCGAACTTGAGAAAATGATTTTAATATTTAAGAATTAAAAATCGAATGTTTATTGTAATTTCTAATTTATGATTTTAACAAGATTGTGAATTAATAATAAATTACCATATTTTTAATACAGTGTTGTTGTTAGTACAATTTATGGATATTTATTTTGTCTCTTGATGAAAAATTATTAATTTAAATAATTATTAAATTAAGGCGATATAAAATCAAGCATTTTAATTTAGATCTCTCGATGCATTATTTTAGATTTTATTTAATTAAATTTTGCATAAATCGATCTAATTGCAACGTTAATTAAAACATATTGAAAAAAGATTTCAGTTTTTAAATAAAAATATGATAAATTAAAGTTTAATATTGATTATATATTTTTAATTTTAGATAATGCAAGAAAAACATTTAGCTTTAAAATTTTAAAATTTTTTCCAAAAAGTCGGATAATTTTTATTTAAATTTGGAAAATAGATAAAAATTTTGTAGCATAAAAGTAGACTAATTTAGTTGTATAGATAATTAGCTTGAAAGCTATCTTGTACAAACACCCTTAGAGACTGAAACAATAAGTAAATTGAATTTAAACTTCTGGTTCCGTGATTCGCTTAGTTTAATCATAATTGTCGAGTAAGAGCTCTCACTCTCATCAGCTAATTCATCTATTCCCTAAAACCATAAAGATAATTGCCTTGCATGTGTTTAAATAATTATAAAATTATCTAAGTTGTTATTAAAACATTGGCAAACGATATAAACAAATGGATTTATATCGATTGGTATTCAATTTCAGCTTTTATTTGCTCAGCAATAAAAACCACACGGTCTAAGTACTCTATGCAAAAGATATTCTTATCTTAAAGACCCAGTGTTGATCAGGTTTTAACAATACATTCAATTAAATCTATTAAGTTATTTATCAAGTAATAATTCTTTTACTTAAAAAAAAAACAACATAAGAACCTGATAAAAAGCCTAATTTAAATTCTCTCCTAAAATATGATCAGTAGAAAATGATTTAAATAGCATAAGCTCGTTATGTTATTTTTATTATTTATTTAGTGTATATATTTTTGGCGGTGGCGGTGTTGGTGTTGGTTAGGAAAATAAAATATCTAATAATTCCTAAAATCGATTAAATTTGGTTATTTAATTATTCATGGAAAAATTTTGATATAAATTTTGTTGAAGGTTTTTAAGCTTTATGTGGAAAAAGTCATCACTTTGAAGAGCTCTTATAATTTTAAAAAAAGTTCGCCCAGATAAAAGAAAATATTTCAAATGATTAATGAAAATGCAAATTAATTCATTTTTAAAAGTACTTAGGCTTTGGCATTACAAAAAAAAATTTGTATTATCAATCATATTAGACTAAGGATTCATTATTTAATATGATTTTAGAGATTTGAGGAGGTAAAAGAAATAATTCTAAATTTGTCTTGGTAAATTTTACTTTTTTTCCTAATTGAGTGGAATAATGTGTTCATTTCCAATTGAGCAAATTCTAGGCTTATTAAATTAATTTCATAAAAGCCTGGAGTTATGCCGAAAGGCAATTAATTGTCTGATTTTAGGAAAAAAATTAATTAAAAGTATTACTGTCGAGAAGAACGATACCAATTTTTAAAAATTTAGATGGTATAAAATAGATAAATAAAATTAAAGATTGCATAGTTATTCGAGTGGAAAAATGATATACTAAAATTAATTTTTTAATCATAAAGAATAATCAGCTATCATAAAATAATTTAAATTAAACTTAAAATTAATAGAATTTGAATTTAATTTTTACATAAAAAAAGACTTAAGATTAATTATTTCATGCAAGCAAAAAGCTTAACGACATGATATTTTTCTCTGTAAACATTTCTTTTGTTTAATTAATACAGTTATTTAAACCATACATTTGGAAACAAAGATTAATATCTATCTAAAATATAGATTTAAAAATTAATATAATTATTCAAAAGCTAGTAATTTTTGTTTAGTTGATATTGATAAAATTGAAGTTAATTTTCTTTTTGCATGGTTAAAGTTAAACTGGATAAAGTGACCATAAAAAAAAAGGCCTTTTCGGACAAGAAAAAATCAATTTTAATAAGATGAAGTTTGTTAATTAGACAAACAATTTTGTATTTATATCTGATACATTACTGACTATATACTTTGATAAAAATGTTACTAAAATTAGTTGTATAATTTAAATTAATTTTGATAAATTTCACTTGAGGTTAAACAAGAGAAATTATTAACAGATAATCGAGTTAAATTTGTTGTAAAAATCTGTATTCTATTCCCGGTTAGTGTGACATTTCTCAAAGGTATTAAAAATAGCAGCAATTTATTTTATTTTCTATTATCAATTAATAAAAAAACAGTTTTTCAATTTTATTTGCATAAAAATTTATTTATTTCTTAAAGATTTTTCCTCAATTTAGCCGAAATAACTTTTTTTTTATAAGCAAAAAATCTTTTCTTATTTCTCATTTTATTATTTGAATACTAAAAATTTTGTATTAAGGCAATTATTCGGTTTCTTTAATAAAAAAATCTACAAAACTAGAACAATCAGCTAAGTAAACTTTATAGAATTTTTAAATTAGTTTTTTATCAGTTTGAGCTTTGTAATAAAAAATTATTCTTAAAGCCAAGGGCTAAGCTAAAATATTCGGCCTAATGGACAACGCGTCTGACTTGGTGGTGTCAAATGATTTCAGTCCTGGCAGACTCTATTTTTTCCCATTTTTATTTTTAGACATTCAAAATTCTCAAGTATTTCCAATCATCTAGAAATCAAAGAAAAATTTTAATTTCCTTTATTAAATTTTGTTAATAATCATCATTGCTGTAGTAGTTTTTAATAATGCTGCTACAATTTGAATTATTGATTTTTCCAAATAGAAAGTTTGGAACAAGAAATTAAATTAGAAAATATAAATAAGAGAGAGAAGGGGGCTGGCTTTAGCTGCTTTTACATGCTAATGGTCTTGGCAAATTGATTGTGCTTAATCGTTAAGTCCATCACTTGCAGACAATAATTATCTAGTTTATGAATTTAGTTTAACTTATTTAAACAATTTTCTATTGCTACAACTCAAACAAACTATCTTCTTTTTAATTTTATAAGCATAATTTATTTCAACTCCCAATGCTGATTCCATTTCAGATATTTTAGCGATTTTAAATTGGAAAACAAAAAATACAGAATCCAATATATATATAGTATGAAAATATAATTCATACCATATATTAATAAATTATTGATGCTTAATTATTATTGATTCTTAAAAAAAATTTTATATTTTTTTGATGATGAAAATTATTTTTTCTAATTCTGGTTTTATGTTATTAATTCCTTTCGATTTTGTTCCTTGTTTAAGTCAGAACACGGAAACTGACAAATATACCTTTATTAGGCCTGTTTTTGTTCTATCATGTTCGCTCTTATAAATACTTAATTATTAATTGGGATTACATTTAGCGAGTGGTTTAGTCTAGAGCAAGAAAAAATTTGGCATTGATCTCGAATTTTTTCCAAAGTATAATTTTTCCAATTTTTCAAGCATGACTCTGAGCTGGGAAAGCGGCTAAAAGTTGACTAATGACCCATTCTTTCCCAAGAGCTAATTTTTCAAGCTTGTCCAGCAACTATTTAAACAGATAAAAATCAATAACTTATTCCAAATATTTGTCCTAAAATTGTTGCTTAGAACAGTTGGCTTAGTTTGGTCAGCTTTTTATTTTATTTATAATTTGTTTAGATAGATTTTCAGCACCCGAATCAATGGATCAATGGAACAAATAGAGTGATGAAAAACAATGATCACTTGATGCAGCGTATTTAGGATACCAAGCAAAACAGGAACTAGTTCTAGCCAAGACTTTACTTCTACAACGAAAATAAAAATAAGAAAAAAAAGATTGTTTATATTTTAGTTTAGTATGGATATTCTGAGCGTGGTAACACGCTTTCCAATACTTGTTTTCGGCGTCGAGCGGCACGACGACGATTTTGCCGACCGCATCAACTACAAATACACTGTTGCTGTTTTAGTTATATTTGCTATAATTGTTACCAATAGACAATTTGGAACCAAACAAATTCATTGTTGGATACCTGCTTATTTTACAAGTATGCTTAATTATTTTTTTTGTATGTTGATAATTAATTATTTTTTCAAATTATTCTCACCAGGCTTTTTTTTAATAAAAAAATTTAGAATTTTTTCTAGTCAGAATTAATTTTAGGTTATTTTTTTAATTATGACATTGATTAAAATAAGTTCATGACATATCCAGCTCAATTTTTAATTAAGGTTAAAATTTGGGACATTGGACAACTTTTTGAAATGAAGAGTTTTAAATTTTTTATTAATTAGACTTGTCACCAAATGATTTGTAAACTAAATAAACAACTAATGGATTAATTTTTATTTTCTTTTATTGGAGGAATATGACAATTTTCTGAGAAAAACTTGGGCATAATAGTTTATAAAACGAATTAAAATATTATAATTAAAAATTAGACTGAAAACTTGTTTGTAGATATATTTTTTAAAAAACTAATGAGCTTGAGCAAATATGAAGGCTAATTTTTGAATTAATTTTTCCTGACAATTCTCAAGGGTTTAGTGTAAATTAAAAGCTGAAATTTCAATTGAGTTTTTATTTATATTCTTTAATTATGATATTAACTTTATTTTTAAGTATGCTTCGTATTTTTGATCGACATACATATAAAGATTAATATTAATTTTCTTAATAAAAAAAATTGATCAAATTAATCCCGTACATCGGAATATATTCGAGAATTTGATTAAAAAATTAATAAATTAGAAATGAATTATAAAAATCAATTAAATAATTTTGATATAATTTAGCTTTGGATAATTTGAAAGCATTTAAAAATTTCAATCAAAAATAGAAAAGATAAAATCAATACCTGATTCATAGTTGTAAATGTGACTATCTTATCAAATAGAATTAAAATTTTATTGTTCCAAATTATTATACTTTATTATTAATTGTTTATGTCTAGAGCAGGTACTAAACTTTTAAATAAATGATCATAAGATAAAATTTTTGTTTAATTTGTATCTAAATTATGATTTTTTTTTTGAAGGAAAACAATTACTTAAGCAAAAATTATTGATAGAATATCCGCAGGAAGTCAATCATAATCTTAATTTAAGACTATCAGCTTTTAAAGCTTCCTTTGATACCAAATAAAATATATAAATGCTTATATCAAGATTGTTATGGTCAAATACTTGTTTAAATTAATCATTTCAAGAATAATCTTAATAGATAAATAATTTTTGGTTATTAAATGAATAAAAATTATCAATTAAAAAAAAATTTAAAAAAATTTTTATAAAATTTATTTATTTATCTTTTTTTAAAGGAAATTATGAAGAATACATTAATGACATTTGTTGGGTATCGAATACCTACTACATATCTTTGGATCAAAAACTTCCCGAAGCGGAACAAATTCGGAAAAGCTTCGAGCTTAAATATTACCAATGGGTGCCGTTCATTTTACTGTCTCAGGCATTTTTTTTCTACATTCCACATATCGCTTGGCGGGCACTGTCACGCCGCTCGGGCATTGACATCCGTGACATTGTCGAAGCAGCATCGAACTACAAATCAGTGGACAAATACGAAAATCGCCAAAAATACATGACCTATATGCTGACCGCGGTTGACCAGTACGTCGATGACCCGCGTCGTCGCAAAGAAACTCGCCGATCGCTTTTCATCAAGCGCCTCATGTCGGTCATTTGCTGCATTAGCGGAAAATTCCTAGGCAATTATCTAATGGTGCTCTACTTGTTTATCAAGCTGGCTTTCATTGCCAATTGTATATGCCAGCTATTTGTGCTTAATCTCCTCCTAGGCCACGAGTTCCACAAGTTCGGCTTCGAGCTTGTCGACAAAATTATCAATGGCAAAGGCTGGGACACGGGCTCGCGCATATTTCCCAAAATAAGCATGTGCGACTTTCGGATACGGGAAGTAGGCAACCCCAAGGTGAGCCATCGCTACACAGTACAATGCGTCTTGCCAATCAATCTATTCAATCAACAAATATTCACATTCATTTGGTTCTGGTATGGTATTGTGCTTATTGTCAACATTTACAGTCTTTGTGTGTGGACATACCGCTTCTTGCCGTCCAAAAGACTGCGCTACATTACCAGACGAATAGAAATAATGCGCCAAGCATTGTTGTGGAAACAGAAGAATACTCTCAATTTCGAGCAAATGCCCGATCTTGAACTGCACGAGTTTGAGAAAGACCTCATCCAACACTTTGTCCACGACTACCTAGAATCTGATGGTCTTTTTATCCTAAGGATTCTGTCATCCAACACAAGTGACTTTGTCTGCACTGAATTGATACAAGAACTTTGGAAATACTACCGCAAGCAGCGCAAATTCAACCGGTCCGACGAAGAAGACTTGAACGACGACGAGTCGATTGAATACAAACGAGATATCAGTGACAACTCGGCCTTCTCCAAGCCAGATGAAGAGGCAAGCAGTCCAGAGGAAGTTGAGCCCGACAATCTGCACCAATTCGACTATTTGAAGTCAAAACGAAACACAATTGCCAACATCAGCTACAAATCAGGCCCCATTAAGCCTCGGGTTATGAAGCCGAACACCTTGGGCCGAAAAACCAAGAAATTGGAGACCGGAACACCCCGCATCATTCGAACCATATCTCACGATCCAAACACTTTGTCCAATAATGACAGTTTGGAAAATGAAGAAGATTTACCTCAGCGAAAAAATGGCAAAAAATGTGACACAAATGAAGATAGTTTGAAAGATCAGAACCAAGAGAACCACGAACAGCTATCCAGATACTTTGAAACTGAGACTTAGCTCAATGGATCAAGAAGCCTTAAAGCATACTATCTATTAATATATATGCAATTGTCAATCACATATCGAGTGATATCGAGTGCCGTTTTAAAGTCATTAAAGAATTGCTTTAGAATAGATTTGATTTTTTTATCTATCATTTAAAAAAGATTTTTTTTTTTAAATTAATTGTAAATAAATTTTCTTCTCTCATTAAAATACAAATATTTAATAAAATTCTATCATAAAACTAAATTTATAGATATTATAACATATTTAAAGACACAATTCGCGAATTTATACATTTTATCGAATGTAAAAAATTTATCAAAAAATTCTAAAAATTTAAATTTTAAATAGAATTAAAAAAAAAAGTTTATTCTTCTAAAATATTTATCATTTGAAACAAAATATGATATTTATCTCTTGTAAGTTATCAAATTTGGTAAAACATTTATTGTGATGTAGTAGCTTTTCAGCTGCCAATCACAATGTTAAGTTGGAATGTTCTGTGCGAGCACTTCCAACTTATCACCGGACTAAACTTCCATGTCTAAAATCAAATTTTATAAACTTTTAAATTTTAACTTTTGTCTATTTTCTTTCTCTTATTAATTTAAGGCGTCTTTTCTTATACATTTTAGTTTTAGTCGTTTGGCTTAGCTCTATTCTATTCTCTCTCTCTTCTAATACTTATTTTTGGCTCAGAGCCGTTTTGTAGCTAATAGACTCCAAACAAACCATTTTAACCATATAAATCTTTTATATTTTGTACCAAATCGAAAACAGGATATTTATTCTACTGGTTAATGTCCATTTAAAAATATAATAATATAAATAGAAAAAAAGAATTAATATAAAAATTTTAATCAGATAAATTAATTAAGTTTTAACTTTAATAAAAAGTAAATTGAAGAGTTAAAATGGTCTATGAATAAAAAAATTATTGACAAAAGCGAAAAGTTATTATAGTTTTATAATTATCCATGTGTCGTTTTTTCTGTTTTATTTAATTAAAACAAATGCACTGTTTTATTTATTTTATAATTAAATGTTTCTCAAAGTATTTATAAAGGTAACTTAATTGTATTTAAAATAATATTCAAATTAATGTAACAAGATAAGTTTTTTTATTCATTTTTAGTTCTAACAATATCCTTAGGTTCAATAATAGCCACAGTAGGCGGAAGTTGTGGAATAATTTTTGGTTCCTTGTAGGTTTGGTACATGTGATAGAGGAGACTTAGAGTTAGGGCACCCACAACCATTCCTTGAGCAAACACTCTTGTTTGTATCCTTAAAAAAGCTTTTAACTTATCAAATATAAATTCATATTCTTACACATAAACACTCGGTTTGATATCTTTATCTCTTTTTCTAAAATGAATAAGAGAGTATCCAACTACTCCAACAAGGCCGGCTAAACCGATTATTGGCGTTGGCTCTTTTTTTATCTTATCCCACAAACGATTTCGAGGTTTATTTTCTTCAAACAAGTCTGACATTTTAATTTTATTTTTTTCAAATAATTAAAACAATAGAAAGCTAAAAATCTGAATATTTATTTGGAGAATTTTTCTAATTTTAGAAAGCAATTTATATTTATTTTTGTTTTAGAATATTTGGCTTGTTTATGTTGTTAGTTTTGTATCTTTAAATAAAAATAAAAAAGTTACTTAATTAACTAATTGTTTTTAAAATTTAAATTCTTAAATTTAGAAATGAATAAAATAATCATCTTTTTGTTTATCATATCAAATTTTTATTTAAAATTTGCCAAAAATGAGACTCTATTGAATTTAATTTCAAATCATGGTGAAACTTATGTGAAAGATTACCAAACAAATGAGGAAAATATATGTGAAATTTGTGAATGTGAATTTTTCTTTGCCATAAAGTGTTTCAAGTATCCAGAAAGAAAAGAATTGGTCGAACGGTGGCGAAATGTTACCTTAAAGCGGTCACACTTTTTAAAATTTAATAAATTTATCAAAATTATTGTTATCAGCTCATACAATATTGAGCTTAGAGTTAAATACGACACGTTTGATTCAATGGAACAATTGACTTATTTAACATTAGATAGAATACCAGAGCTGACAATTTTGCCAAATCTCTATTCATCTAACAACATTAAAGAAATCACTGTACACAACAGTAATTTGAGGTTCATAAGTCCTGAGTTTTGTAAGTCTAAGATTTTCTTGGAAAAAATTGACTTTTCCTACAATGATCTGGATGACCTGAAATATGTGTTTGATCATTGTTTGAGTATAACACTTCTGGACTTGTCCTATAACAGGATCAAAAGTTTGGTCGAAGTTTTTAATTATGAGTTTCAGATAATTGACTTGAATCTAAGTGGTAATTTGCTGACATCCATTGGAAAAGATGATTTTTGCTTATTGAAAAAACTAATAGAGCTAAATTTGTCAAGAAATCGGTTGACGTACATTGACGAAAACGCATTTGATTCAATAGAGAATCTACAAAAGATAGACTTGAGCAAAAATGACCTATTCAGCATTCCTATTCACAGCAAAGTTTACAACAGTATAAAAATATTCTTGGTAAATGATAACCCAAATCTTTACTATTTGCCAAAATCACAATTATTCTCAAGCATTCAGCAACTTCAATTGCACTATTCGTACCATTGTTGTCCATTTCTTAAAAAAACTCCTCATTTGGCAACCAATTATTTTGATCTGGAAACAAATGATAATCTTGATCAACCTACAGATGATTTATTAAAACTATTAAATAACAATTTGACAATACATGCTGTACAACCAACTGTGGATGTGGAAGAGTACAATATTTTGGATACTGATAGAAAAATAACATGTTTTCCATTGCCTGATTCATTAACTCCATGTGAAAATTTACTTGAAGACCTATGGCTGAGAATGGGAGTTTGGTTGGTGTCAACTCTTGGGATTTTGAGCAATTTTAGCGTAATTGTATACAACACTATTTCTTGCTATCAGTATTACAGATGTCACAGCAATCAGTTCATTCCAACATTTTTATTATCTAATTTAGCTATGGCAGACTCTTTAATGTCTTGGTATCTATTTCTATTGGCTCTGAAAGATGCAACTTCACGTCACAACTTTGGTCAATCTGCACTTGAATGGCAGGCTTCATTTACATGCAATTTTGCTGGCTTTCTAAGCATTGTTTCTTCCATAGCCTCGGCATTTTGTCTGTCATTTATCACATTTGACAGGTATTACGCAATTCGAAATTCATTTGATTCCAAGAGAATTGGTTTGAGAACGGCAGCATTTTGGCTTGCCATTATTTGGATAATTTCGATTTTTATTGCCTTATTGCCTCTGTTCCAAATAAACAGCTATTCAGCATATGCTATTTGTCTCCCGCTACAAACCAAAAACACTACTCACGTCTTCTACATTATCTTTTTGAATACTCTTTTGATTTTTTGTCTATTGCTGATTTCTTTTCTTTATGCCTCTATATTTTTTGATACATTGAATATAGAGAGGAGGTCGTCGTTCAGCTCGTGTAGTAGTGAGCTACAACTCAAATTAAAATTTTTACAAGAAAAAAAGCTAGCAAGAAATATTCTGTTATTGGTAGTTGTGAACTTTTTTTGCTGGGGACCATTGGTAATGCTATCTTCTTATTCCCTTTTAACCAAACAGCCGATTAATAGAGACTACTTTAAAATACTTGCTGTTTTTATTATTCCATTTAATAGCCTTTTGAATCCTTATCTCTATTGCTTTAGTCGGCGTCATTTTAGAATTTTTATTAGAAATGAAATTCTGAAAAACAAATTATTAAGCTTTTATTAATAGAAGATGATAGTAATTTTTTTAATTGTAATATGTAATTTAAATGTTGTGTTATCTAGCTTTAATTTAAATGATTAAAATAATAGACAGTCTTGTTAATTTATTAATTTATTTAAGTAAAAAAAAATATGCTAAACATTTTTCAATATCTTTATATTTATTTTATGTTTTGTAACTCGTTTTAGCTACTATAAAGATTGGTCTACTTTGAACTTGTTCTTAGTGGTACTACTTTAAATTCAAAGCTGTATTATGAACCATCAGAACGAATTCAAGTTTCACTTTAAAATAATATTTACTTCACTTCAAGATGTAAAGACTATGGTGGTTATGGTAAAACTTAGCTTACATTTGGCAAGTTAGACCATTCTATTTGTGACTTATTCTGTTTCATGTAATGCGTTTTACTTGCCAAAACCATTTTGTACCATTAAAAGCCAATATCTCTTTTTTTTATTAGTTAAATAAAAAATTTTTAAAATTGAAAATTTTTGACTATAATATTAATAAACTAAATAAAAAAGTTGTCAAAAATAGCCAAAATATTCAAAATTGTTAAAGATAATTTGTCAATTATTATTTTAATTTTTTGTTTAATTAAAGGATTTGAATATTTATAAAGTAGATTAATTCAAAATTAGCCTCATAAATTTCTATTTACAAACAAAAAAAATATAAATTAATTAAATAAAAGCGTCTCTGTAGAAAAAATTCAAATTAAGATCGAATTCTGCTTTAACTTTTTTACTAATTTGATAATATTTAATTGAAATAAGTTTTTTATCTGTTGATATTAGACATTGATGTTTGATCGAAACATTTGTTTGTCTTTTTCTAATCACTTTGCCAAATTTGAAGTCAATGTCTTTATTTTTTACCATTGAGTAATTTTCAAAAATTTCTTCCATATTTTGCTCAAACACTTGACCACTGTTCATCACATGATTTCGTAATTTAATTTTAAATGCTTCACATTCACTTTCTACACTTTTTATTTTCATATCAAAAATATTCTTGTAAAGATATGAGTCATGTAAATTTAATATTTGATTTACAAAACTGTCACCATACAAATCAACCATTTTCTTATAAGAATCTAAAATTTTGGGCAAATATTGGCCAGCATTTGGGTTTTTACTAAGATTTTTTCTAAGCATCCATTTGAAATGTCTTGTCAAACATTCCTAAAAAAGATTTTCAGAAAAATTTAAATAATTAAATTACTGTTATTTATTTACTAATAAAAACTGCTTTAAGATAAGCGACATTGACTTGGATTTACCACAAACCAAATCTAGCTCACTAGCCAATTTACAAATTTCTTCATAGTAGTCATCTATAATCTTTATGAATTATTATTTTATGATTAATTTTCAAAAAGACAGTTCAGACTTGTCCACCAAAATTGTGTAGTAGTGAGGCAACGCCTATCAAGCAGCTGATTTGTTTTGTATCACTGATAGTTTCATTAAGTGTAGGTTTGATAAAATTGTTAAGAACATATTTAATTGTTTCAGAAGAAAATCGTTCATAGAGTCTAATTAAGCGACAGCAAAATTATCTATTTTTAAGATTGAAAATAATTGATTTACTTTAAAAACATGACCAAAATAAATGCAGATTTTTGTCTTATTTGGATACTTAAATTGAAGCCTAGATGAGAATTTTGGAGACAACTATATAATAAAGTAGACAATATTTTTGTAAACTTAATAAATAAAAATTATTAAATAAAACTAAATATCTTTTTTTTTTTAATTTACAAAGCCTTTTGGTGCCAAAAAAACATTTTTATTGAGTATCAAACTTTTGACCGAGCACAGAACCCGGTCCAAATAGTCCAGCATTAAAATTTCCTTTTTTGTATCTGAAATATTTACTGTTAAAACCTGAACCTTTTAATTAATTGATAATTTAATAATTTTTAAAAATAAAATCTAACTGTTTGATGAAAAAAATGAATCAAATAGGCAACAACTGGTTGAAGTTTGGGATTAGTTCTAAAATCATTCATTACCATCTTTAATAAAATCAATTAATTATATGAAGTGAAAAGATTTTTATACATTTAGCAGTTCTTGGTCATCGTTTGGACATTCATGTTCACCCAATATAACATTAGTTACTTTTTCAAAGTATTCTTTATAATCATGATTTATTTGTGGATAAAAAAAATTGCTCTCAATATCATCATTATCAGATCCATCGAATTCAATACTCACTTAAGTAGCAAGAAAAAGATAAAACTCTTTTTTTGATATGATAATTTCATTACCATTGGAATCATTGATGCCGTTTCGGTAATCAACCGAGCACCCGTTTACCACAAACCAGTTACCATGCAAATTATTGTCTACTTTTGCATTCAGATTGTCTTCTAATAGCCTCAGCTCAACAACAGGGTCCTCTAATTCAAAAAACGCTGATTTACACTGATTCAAAACTTTATCTTTTATATCTTCAGTTTTGATAATTTGATACTGCAATGGTTCTTTTGCACCATAGCCAAAAGTTTTCTTTAAAATAATAAAATAAACTAGTTTTAACAAATGATATTAGGTCTACTTCAATGTTTAATAGCTTAAATGCTTGGTTTACATCACTGGTTTTGAGCTCGGACCTTTTGCATTGATGCATAAGACTTGCTGCATTCTGTCAATAATTATTTTTGAAAATTTTTAATTCTAAAAGATAAATTTTACATCCAAAGACTCGCGGATGCGGTAAGAAATGTCCTCTGAAAGACTTTTAAGCGATTGGTCATCAAGCTGTTGATTGCCTTCGAGCCAAGACCATAGCTGTATAGTGTCCGAACGGAATAGAACAAAGCCTTGGTCAGACTCAGTCCTAGTCACTTGGCAAATTGATTTGGAATTTTTGTCTTGCATTATTTTTAAATTTTGAATTAAAAATTAAAATTTTTGGCCAGATTTTATTGCTAATTTTATTTTATTTAGAACAAATTAAGACATAAAAAATAATTACGATGTTTCTAAAAAAAAAATTTTATTAACTATTTAAAGAGGTTTCATAGTGCCTCGAAATGACAAAGATGAGTCGATATTTAATAAAATTTATTGTTTTAATGATATTATTTTTTGGTTATGCATTAGGATTTTATCAACCTTTGTACACGAGGCCAGCTAAACGTTTTGCCGCCACTCAACCCAAATTGTACACAAAGCCCACTTATTGATTAAAGTACAGAAAATTTTTGATCCAATTCTTTTAACAATTCTCTAGTGCTGGCATGATTTGGAAATATTTCGATTGCCTTTTTCAAACATTGGTAGCATGTTTGAAGATCACCTGTCTTAAAACATGATATTTTTATTATTTTGTTCAGAGTTTAAATATTAATTAAATTTTTTATATTAAATTGAAATTAAAATCAAACTTGACTTTTTAAATAGATTTAAATTCTTTTAATTAAAAAAGTCCAATTTTTAATTTTAAAAAATGATTAATAATGAATAATTTCTAATATTTTTACGTATGACGGTACTAATAAAAATTATTAAAATTAAAAATAGAGTTCAAAGAACTAAAAAGCTTTTTTTGGGTTCAAATTAATATTTGATACTTTGATATGATAAAATCATGGTATATTACTTTTTTTTTAGTTGAAAAAATTAATTTTTTAAAATAAAAACTAGTTTTGTGGCCCGTACAAGCGGACTTATTATTAAGATGATGTTTGAATTAAGAAAATTAACTAACTTTTAACTATTTATAACAATGATCCATACAAACTAACCAGCATCAAATTTTAAAAAATATTCTAATTAGATAATAATTCATTTTTTAAAATTAAATAAATAATGCAAAAAACTAAAAAATTTTTATCTAAAATAAATATTCTATTCTTACCGTATAAGCTAAATAAGCATTGTTAAAATTTGGCTCAAATACATTTGATCCAAGACTTTGGGCTGCCTGGAAAAATGACTTGGCTAGTTCATTTCGTCCATGTGCCATTTCAAGTACTCCCAAATTATTGTAAGCTTCAATGCTATCATTATTGTATATCAAGCACAGCCTGAAGCATTGATAAGCCAAGCTGCTATCTCCTACGCCAAGAGCCACATGGCCTAAATTGTACCAGATATCTGCTATTTGCATGTCATTTGTAGCCAAGATCAGTGCCCGCTCAAAACATGATAATATCAAGTCATATTGCTGGGCATAAAAACAGCATAGGCCAATGTTGTTAAATATCTCGCTGTTGTAAACTCCCATTTGGAGCAGGCGCCGATAGAACTTGAGCGCCACTTCGGGCTGATCACTGTAAAAGTAATTATTGGCAATACAGGCAATAGCTTCCACATTCGTGCTATCTGTTTGCAGAACTTCTCTATAATACTTCATACATTCATTTAAATCGCCAATTGCTTCGTACACCCTGGCCATGCCTTGCAGAATGCTCACTTCGAATGGAAACTTCTGATTAGCCTCTTTTAATCGATTAATTGAATTCAAAGGCTGGTCAAGCTTTACATAAATTTTGGACAAATATAGAAATGCATCGACTGTTGGATTTTGTTTTAACGCTGAGATAAATTGTTTTTCTGCTTCGCGGAAAAGACCCAAGCGATAGTAGCACTTGCCAAGTTGAATTTTCCACCACCAGTCATTAAATTGGCAAGCTTCGGTGGCCAGAGCAGCCATTTGAAGCGCATTTCTGATATCATTCTCATGATAGAAGATGTACTCGAACAAAGGCTTAGCTAGAGATGGTATTTCGGCATATTTGGTAAAGTTAAGCCTGGATAAATTTATAAATTGATCCTGAGATGAAAGCATTGATGCTGTGCCAAGGCGAACAAATCTAGCTGATGAGCTTGTCAATGGCCGTGCAGTATAAGCTGATCGAGGTGTTCTAATCGCTTGTTCCATGGTACCAGGCCGGTTTGATTGTGTGCCTGGCCTCACTGCACCACTCAATGGTCTTCCACTCTGACTAACTGGCCTCATTGCCATGCTTAATGAGTTTTGGGATGTACCAGGCGCTTTTAAACTCGTACCTGGTCGACTAATTTGCGCCACCGCGTTTTCGTCAAGCATCTCAGCTATTCCATCTTCATCTATCTCTACCTCATCAATGTACACTTGTTCTGACAAAGCTCGCATTTTAAGCACCCATGCTGACTTAATTAATTAATATATATAAATTTTTATATAATTTTCTTAATTTAAAATACTATATACCTGATCGTATGGGTTTTTTTCCAAGATTTGAGAACATATTTTTGTGCATTCGTCGAACTTTCGTCGACGGAATAAGCTACAAGCCATGAACAAAGGATCCATTATTTTTATTAAGAGTTAATTTTTATTTTTTAAATTAATAATAAAGAATAAAATTTATCCTTGACAGTAGAATTATGATACGGTTACCATGGCAACCGAGTTAAAAATTACTCTTGACAAATTTAAAAGCCCAATATTATTTTTAGCTAAATTTTACGACAGTGATTGTTTTATTATGGCAGATAAGTCGTTTGGAAGTTTTGGCGCTTTTAAGTTAACTTATCTTGAGTAGGTTAATTTAAAAAAAAAGATCATTTATTATTTTTTTCTTAAAGAGATTTAAAAAAAAAAGATCCAAATTCACCAATTGATATAACAAATGTGTCGCATACAGTTTTAAAAAGTATCGACTATTTTCAGAAAAATTTGACCATGGTTGGTTCAAAGCAAATTGTGAATTATACATGGGAGAAGCCAAGTGACCAATCACCAAGTATATTTGGCTCCAATAGGCAAGAAAATCCCAAAAGCAGGCACACTTTGGAGATAATGTCGGCATATCATGGTCATCCTCATGTGATCAAGCAGTCTAGATGGGAAACTGATCCAAATGGACCTCCTGAGCTACATCCTCATCCTCAAAAGAGGCGCACTGCTGTCCTAAGTACAATGACACAATATGTCGAGGAAATGAACAAAACTTTCCCAGGAGGACAATAATTTATAAAATATTCAATATAATAAAATTTATTTGTAAATTAATTTAATAAAATTAAAAACAATTTTTTTTTCTTGAAAAATAATTTCGAGATTTCCAAGACATAATCGAGCCGAATGACTCTCTTATTAGTACAATTATGTGTTTATAAAATATAATATTAGTCTTTCCATTTTAAAAAAAAAATTTATTTTTTTTTTGTTTGATTGTTATTTGTTTTTGGAACTACTGGATCCGTCGAGTTGTTGTTGTCACCACAAAAAAATCTTAAATTATTTAAAAAACACTTTAAAATTTAAATATTTATGATATTTCCTTTTTAATTTTTAATTTTAAAAAGGCTTTTAAGTAAATTCATCTAAAAATTTTATTCTAAATATGAAAGCTTGGAAAAATTAGGTCCAGGTTCAATAAATAGTCATCAGAACCATCATCAGATTTATCTTGAAAGTTTATTCATGAAATTAAACAAAAAGTTTTTAAAATATTGATGAAATGTTTTTAACTTATCCCAAATGATCCAATAAGTGGTAAATTTAAGCATAAGCTTTGATAAATACTTGTCTAAAATCATTTACTGGCTTGGGACTAAAGACAAATAGAAATGTTAAAGAGCTTACTTTCCACAAAGGCAATTCCATAAAAAACACAAGATTACCATGAGACCAATAAATGTTCCAAATCCAACACCTAAACCAATGTACATATTTCTATTATTTTCATCCATAACTTTTTATTATTTTTTAAGTCAATATATACTTTTGACTTGAAAACACGAAACAAAAAATTTTACGGCTAAAAAAGAGAAAAAGTTAGTTAATAAAAACTCAAGACAATTAGTAATAAAAATCGATGCTCGAAATTCATTTCTTTAGTAAAGAGAAAATACCAATTTAAATCCTTATAGACATTAGTCAAAGTCTTATTAAATCGATCGAAAGTTAAGTGACTTAAAAGATTCTATCGATCGTGTTCAAGTAAAAAAAATATATGAAGGATTATTAAATTATTTATTAGTTTAAATATTTGGAGCTTTTTAAAAGGAAATTCAAATATTAAATAATTTTATTAAAAACATAAACTAGAAAATTAATAAAAAGAAAAATGTATTTTTTTTTAAAGATCAGATTTTCTATTAATCTTGAGCAATTCAACCTCAAATATGAGAGTAGCACCCCCTGAAAGATGATAAATATTAAAAAATTGAATTGGAATTTTATTTTGATAAACTACCTGGTATTTTTGGTGGGGCACCATGATCTCCATAGCCTAAATGAGACGGAATAATAAGTTTTCTTTTTTCGCCTTCACACATGTCCAGCAAGCCCTGGTCCCAACCTTTGATCACTTGACCCACTCCAAGAGTGAACTCAAAGGGCTCACCACGTCCTATTGACGAGTCAAATTCACTACCATCTTCTAATTTTCCAACATAGTGCATTGACAATAAGTCACCTTTTTTCGATGTTCTTGAACAATTTTCAACTCTTTTTTTGATGCCAATTTGAAGCTGTTTTTTGGCTTTTTTTTCTTCGGCCAACACGCCAAATACCATCAATACCAAAACAACAAGATTTAAGAGTTTCATTTTTTCTCTTTTTTTTTTTATCAAAAATTAAAAATAAATTTCTTAACTTTTAAAAACTTGATTTATCGTGTAAAAATATGATTGGGCTTTTGACTTAAAATATAATCTAACTTAACTATTTGGCAAACAAAAAAATTTATGTATTCACATTAAATCTAATCCAAAATGGTTCTAATTAATTATTTAAAATGTTTGTTTCATCACTACGCTTATCTTATATAGTCATATTTTTTTTAAACTTTTTGACCGGGATCGAATATGCTGTTATTTTGCCAACGGCATTACAATTTTTGGAAAGATATGGTGGTAATCAAATTGAGCTTGGATTTTGTTTATCAGCTTATAGTTTTTCAAGTCTATTCTCTTCGCCTATCATGGGTAGATGGTCAGACAAGTTGGTTAAACAGAATTGAGCAAAAAAACATTTTATCTAATTTTTTCATTTTAAGAACCAACAATACCAAATTAATAATAATTATTGCCAATTTTTTTCAAATAATTGGTAGTTTTATGTACTTTATGGGTATTAGCAAATGGTTTATAATTGGCGGAAGACTGGTTGCTGGAATTGGTTTGGGCGTAGTGAGTGTTACTTTCAGTGATGTGATTAAAAACACCAATCCGGAAGAGAGAAGTCCAATTTTGAGCCGGATAATGGTTGGAAGACAAGTATTAGAGATTAATCAATAAATTTTAAAATTCTAAAATTAAATGCCTAGATTGGAATGATAATTGGACCAGCATTTAATTTTGTCATGTTAAATTTAAACTATAAAATAGGTCCATTTCTTTTGGACAAGCTTTCTGCACCAGGGGTAGATAAAATTTTTCAACAATTAAAATTTCTAAATTTTTAATAAAGCTTTTAATGACTGGCGCTTGGACTTTGCTCCAAATACTTGTAATATTTTTTTATACAAATTTGAATCATTTTGCCAAGAAAAAAGAAGATGCAAATGATGAACAAGCTGGGCTTTTGGCTTCCGAATCTGCCACTCAATCATACGATACTATTCAAGTGGTTGACAATTCCCAAACAGGGCCATTTATTGTAAGACTTTACAATGAATACATTAGAGATGAAGTAGTGGCTGTTTATTGCAGTACTTTTACAGTTTTTTTTATGCAAACAGTCCTAGAGGTAATTTGATTTGATTAATTTTTACAAAAATGGTAATTTTATTAAAAAATTTTATCCAAGACAATGTTAACACCGTTTACCAGAGATTATTTTAATTGGTCCGACCTGGAAAATAGTGTCTTGTACGGCTTGGCAGGCACTGAGATCATGATTGTTTTTTTGCTTTTAAGTTTTTTGAGCAAAAAAATAAAAGACAGAAATTTACTAATGATTGGCATATTGGGAAATCTAATGACTTTAATTTTTTTGATAGTTTATTTGCCAAATGCCGAACCAAGTAAAGGAAATATTAAGCAATATTTGTTGTTCATATTGCCTGTTTTTGGCAACGTTTTTAGCTTGCCATTCATTGTGCTAGGTTCGATTTCACTACTTTCTAAAATAACAAGTGTTCAGTCGCAGGGTTTGACCCAAGGAATTCGCCGCACCGTGGTCGGTTTAGCATGCATTCTTGGACCTAATTGGGGTGGAGTTTTCTACAAACAATGGTACATAATGATTGGAAGCTTAATTGCTCTATTGGCAATGTCTTTAATAATGAGTTTAATTTCATTTAAAAAATTAGTTGCTCAACCAATTACTTCGAGATTAAATTTAAATTAAATTTTTAATTAAAATTGTTTAAAATCGATTATTTTAAGCTTTAATTGTAAATTTTTTTCTTCAATTAATAGAATTTAAATTTGTAATTTTAGAACTAAATTTCAATTCAATTTTAAATTGTGAAAATTTTATTTATGTTTAATTTTTAATTATTTAATCGAATAAATTTTTTAAAGAATTCAAATGTGATCTTATAAAATGAAAATGATAAAATAATGCTTATATAAATATATGAATGCAAATTTATCTCATTAAAGTCATTGTGTAAAAAAATGAATTATCAATTATCATAAATCATAAATTTTTTTTATTGAAATTTAATCCAGGTAAATAAAAGCCAATTTTATTAAGTTGTTATCTTTTGGAATTATGCAATATGATTTTTGGGCTTAACATAAATTAAAATTTTAGAATTAAATCAATATCTAAGAGTTAACAAGTTTTTTATTAAGATTAATTTAAATTATATACACTTAATGAAAAAAATGACAGCATTTGTTCTGGTTAATTTAAGCTACAAACGACCAAAAATGATTCACTAGAAGCATTGAATAATATTAATCAACTGAGAAGATAAAACAAAATGAAACTATAATTGACACTTCTTAAATTTTTATTTCCAAAGCTGCTTATCTCATGAGACAGAAAAGCAAATTAATATAAGTTTTTACAAAAATAATTAAAAAAAAAAGATGAATAAAAACTAAAAAATATTTTTAAAACAATTAGTAGGTAACACGGTATTTATCCAATTAATTCAACGACCACTTTTTTTCTCACTCTTAAGATTCAGTTTAGAATACTCAATTGTGACAAAGTTAAACCAAAAATGTGCCTGAACACTGGAATTTTAAATTTTAATTTTACTTAATAGGAAATAGTATAAAAGTTAATAAATATTGTTATATAAGTTTTATTTTGTTTTAAATGTCGTTTAAATTAAGATTTAATTATTTTGAAAGGTTCATAATTAGAACAAAGACCTAATTTGATTTTTTTATATAATGCGTTTTTAGTCACTAATTATAAGATTAAAAATGCGAATTGTAATTATAAAATCCAAGAGATAAATTGACTAAAAATTATGTGTTGTCCATTCTTTTCTTTTATTAATTTTCCAATTTTGATTCTTTATTCTAGGCAAGAATAAAAATTTATTTTTCGTTTTCAATTGATTCATTTTAAGAGAAAATTTTAAAATCAACTAAAATCTATTTTTTAATGTAGAATGACACATTATATAAAGCTTTTTAGTTTTTTAAAAAATTTAAAATTAAACCAAGCAGATCGTAATTTTTAATTTCCTAATTAAAATAGATAGTTTACTTTTATTTTTAAGTTTAAATGCTTGATTTAATATAAAATAACTCTTGAGCGTTTTGATTTAAATATTTATTTTTCAATACACATTATAATATTTAGATGGTTAATAACTGTCTTTTGTCTCTGAGTCATTTTTTATCAAATCTATTACTAGATAAGAATTGAAAATTATCTTTTTTTTTTAAATGATAGAATTGCTGAAACTACAGATAAAAGACTAGTTAAAAGGTAGGCAAAGTTTATGTATCATACTTTTGTCAAGAATATTGGGAAAAGTTTTCTTGCGAGAAATGGAAAGAAGAAAGCTTAAAAGCTAATATTTATTTTGAATTGTTTAAAAGTGCTTCCGCTCAAAATCAAGGTAAACCTTTTAACAATTATCTAAAGATTATATAATCTAATTTTGCAAGAAATATTATAATACTCAATAAGAAACAAATCTATTTGATTGATTTAGAAATACTTGAAAAAATAATTTTTTTATTGATTTGACAACATATATAATAGTTTTTTTTTGTATATTATTATCTAATTTTAATTATAAAACGCGCATATTAATAATTCCCAACAAAATCAATTGAGCTACGATTGGAAAAATATTTTATTTGTGATCATTATTTGGAAAATAATCTCTTATTTAGATTAATCTAAATTTAAATCTTAATTAATCTAGTCACTTGATTAGATTAGATACAATTTGGAGAATGATAGTGAGATTTTTTTTCACATAGGAAGTAATTTTATATATTTGTTTAGTTTTTCTAGCAGAATTTGTCTAGATTTGCAAAATAATAAAGCTAATTTAGTGTCTTATAAGACTTCTTTCTTTCACATAACATGATTTAAGCAAAAAGGTGCACGCAAATTTTAAGTATCTAATTAAAATATTGTCATTTAAATATTTTGCATTTGTCATTCACATATTTGATTGATATACCTCTCCAAAACATGCATGATTAAATCATTCTAAGGTCAAAATGAGAATTCTTAATTATTTATACTAAAAAATTTAATTAGTTAAAAAATTAGTATCCTTTAATAGAAACATAAAAAAAAACAATTCCAAATCCTAATTTTAAATTAATTAACTATTTTGAACGTGATTGTTCATTACCTCAAGTAGCAAAAAAATAATTCTTTTCATGACATTTATTTTGTTTATTTTTGACTCTAAAATATAAATTTTTTTATTTATAAATTATAAACTCACCTTATTTCATGATTAAACTAGAGTTTTAAATATAAAAATCTTATCTCTGAAATCGATAAAAATCAACAAAAGACTAATCGTTAAGCAATCATAATTAATTTAGCAAAGGTATCGACGTGCAGATACTTGAATTTTGTGTGCACCATTTTGGTTGATTTAAATTAGGTAAGCATTTTAATAAGTAATTCTAGCCCAAGAAAAATGGTTTCTGTACATGCTCAAAAGACTTTGGTAAAAAGAGTGTATTTTGTTTAAAGGTTAAGTCTAATTTATGTCAAATTGAATAAGGAGAAAATTTAGTAAAGAGCCAATTTATGTCAATGATGACTAAATAGGAGAATGTATTCCTCCAGGATATTGGCATTAGAGAAATTTGGTAAGCCAATTAGGCACATTTTTAATTTAAATTGATGATCAGATTAGTTTTAAAATGGCAAAAAATTGTTATTAACTATTTCATGATTGCATGGATTTTACTAATTTGGAAAACCTCGGTGTACACTTTCCTTTCTAATTATCAAATCGGAATTAATAAAAATTAATTAAAAAATAAAAATCATTTGTAGCTTATTCTTAATTATATTTTAGTTTATCTGTGCAATATTTTGTTGTTTATAACCACAATGAGCAATAACTTTGGGCATAATTTAAATTTATGAAATTTACCTTTTTTTTTTTTATTTTTTATGTTGTTAAAAAAATTTTAATATTATATTTTATTTTTTATTATAAATTAGAGTGTTTATTCTAGTTTACGAATAAAAATTCAAATAGCGTCAATAAAAAATTAAAAATTTTGATTTCTTAAATTAGCTAAGATTACATCTAGTGGTGTCTCATGCTAGTATATAGTACTTATTTGATTGTGCTTATAGATAAGCTGACATGATAATCATAAAAATATAAAGAAGAAAATTTATGTATTTTTTAACAGAATTATGTTTAATTTGCTTAAGTTAAATTAAAGACAATCAAAAAACCATTCGAGCTAAAATCAATAGCTTTGTTTGTTATATAAGTTAAAAATCAATGCTTTTTATTTCGATTTTAGATAACATATGCCAGAAAGAACCATAGGCGTTTAGTGGTACTTGATACCAGTATGAGCTCATCAAAAGACCCCTCTTTTTTTAACAAATTTTTGCAGCGTTTTTCGGGTGGTACTAAAAAGACCGCGTCCATCTCTGAAAAAGCTGCCAAAGTGGTCAAAGACGAGCCTGATTCAGTCATACCAGACACTATTTTTGAGACCATTGTCACTAATTCATACAACCAAGGCGAATCACTGTACAGAAACCATGTTTTAGACAACCCGAGCTCGTTCATCGAGCCCAAGCATTCCACTAACTCTTTTACCATAAGACCAAACCAAAATCTGAGTAAATATTTTTATTTCTAATTGTCTAGTTTATTTGGTAATTGTTGAGCCAAGGCACAATCAGAGAAGAGGACCAATTGAGCAATAGATTAGCCATTGACATGAGGTCAAGTGCCATCAGCAACAATCGTATATCAACTAGTGATATAAACTTTAAGGAAGTGGTGCATAAACTGCACGTAAACAACTATCTGACGCCGACTTACTGCGACTTTTGTTCAAGACTTTTGGTTGGTCTGATAAAACAAGGCCTAAAATGTGAAAGTATGACATGGTTATGCAAGAAAATAAAATTATTTAAGCATTAATTATTTTTTATTAGTATGTGGTATGAATTTTCACAAAAGATGTATACCAGATATGCCAAAAATATGCAATAAACAATTAAATTTAATATATTCGAGACAAAATACCCAATCTAGTAGTTCATTTAATTCAGATCCTCTAAAAGAAATGGTTAATTATTTTAATTATTATTTAATAAATTATTAGATACATTTTTAATAAAATTTATTTAAATTTTAAATTAGAATATGCAAATAGAACTGGAACACTCGCTTACTGAGATAAAAGCATTTACCTCAAGTCGATTTGCGTCTCTGTGCGACGTGTGCCAATTGGAAATATCCAATGTAAAGACCTATTATGAGTGCAAAGATTGTCACATATACATACACACCAAGTGTCGTCATAAGGCGAAAAAAAATTGTCGCCCGATTCGCAAAGACGACGAGGACATGGATGGCGAATCGGTGTGCGATTCCACTGACGAAATGGACATCGATGAAGTAAATGACTCTGATTCGGACAATTTTGCCAGTGAAGTGGACAAAAAAAGGAACAACACTTGCACCAGAAATACGCAGGATAAAAAATTCATCGGGCTTATAAGACTGTCACAACGAGTCAAAAAAACCAACGAATGCTTTTGGTCAGGCCACATGTACTACTACACAAATAAAAATACCGAGGTAAAGCCCGGTACATACAAAAAATAGATAAAATTGAAAATAATTTTTTGTTTCTTTCTCTTAGCCTATCATTCACTATTGGCAATTGGACACCAAGTCAATTAAAATATACAGTTCGTATCGTTTGGAAAATATGCTCAGAGAAATACCACTAGAACAAATCAAAAACGCCAAGCTAAATGGTTTGAATAACAAGGACGAAAATTGTATCAATGAGCAAAAGTGTTTGTATGTTTTGGTTGGCAGTGATGAGCAGTATTATTGTGGCATGGGAAATTCAGACCCCAATTCGGCTATGAACGTTCTGGCAAGAAATTTTTTCAACATATTCAAAATGGTTTATTTGCCGTACATGAGCCATCAAGGTAAGCGTCCCTCGATAAAAATTTCAGCGCCCAAATACGAAGAAAAAAGCGTCAATGAAGAGTTTGTCATCAATCCACAGGACTTACTCGGATCTGGCCAATTTGGCCAAGTCTATGGCGGCAAATGCAAAGCAACAGGACAAACAGTGGCAATTAAGGTCATAGACAAAACTCGCTTTAAAGATTTTCAAGTGGGCAGTAGCATTTTTCAAAATGAGATAACCATTTTGTACAATCTGGAACATCCTGGTATTATCAAGCTGTTCGCTTTGTACGACGAAGTGGAACGATTGTACATTGTCACAGAAAAATTGGCTACCGACATGCTTGAGATGATTTTAAGCCGTAATCCATCAAGACTCAGTGAACGAATTGCTAAATTTATTACTTACCAAGTAATTAGAGAATTTAATTAACAAAATTTGCAATAAAAATTTTAAGACTTTATTAAGGCCAATTTTTAAATAATTAATTATATTTAATTACTTTTTTATAATGTTTATTTCAAACTACACTTATAGATATTTAACTAATTAAAATTTTTTCATACAATTTAAAATTTATTAGAAAAGTATTAATTAAAGATGGTTTTAGAATTAGATTATTAAAGTATTATTATAATTATTATTATAAAAATATACAAATAATAACTAATAAAAAGACATATTGTCATTTATTTTTTTAAATAATTTAAAAAAAAATATATAAAAAATGAAAATTAATTTAAGATATTGATTGCATTGAACTATCTGCATGAGAAGAAAATCGCCCATTGTGACCTTAAGCCGGAGAATATTCTCTTGGTCGAAAATGTGGACTTTCCTCAAGTGAAAATATGCGACTTTGGCTATGCGAAAATAATCGGCGAAAATTCGTTCAGACGAAGTATGGTCGGAACACCGGCCTACTCGCGTAATTTGACCAAAATTTATTTTATTTTTTATATACTGACCATTTTTAATAGCACCGGAACTCAAGCTTAAACGATTGTACAATAACTCAATAGATATGTGGAGTATGGGCGTAATTGTGTACGTTTCGTTAAGTGGTACCTTTCCATTTGAAGAAGATCGTGACATAAACGAACAGATAAGGAATCCAAATTTCATGTTTCCGGAAAACCCGTGGAGACTTGTTGATCCAAGAGCTATAGATTTGATAAATAAATTTTTACAGGTGAAAATCGAGCGCCGTATGTCAGTCAAAACTGCGCTACAGCATGCATGGTTCGATGAGGTGAGTCTCAGTAAATTAATAAATTAATTTCTAATTATTATCTTAAAAGGACTTCCAACTATATTTGGATTTGTTTCAATTGGAAAAACGGCTTGAAGTTAAATGGTTGACTACAAAAGCTCAAGAAGAAAAGTGGAGCCAATCTATTAAACTTTAATAATTTTGAATTCTTATTAATTTTAACTTTTATCCCATTGCTTCTAATAATTTATTGTTTTTAATTTGACAAAATAAAAATAAATGTCTATCTTTTATAAATTATAAATTGTTTTACTATCTGTTTTTAAAATTTGAATTTTTTCTATATTTTTATTTTTTTGTTCCCTGTTAGTTGAATAAATTTTAAATATGAAAATAATTTTTAGCTTTATTTCTTTTTTATATCTAAAACTATTTAGTAATATTGAATATTACAGTAGTATCTAAATCTTGTTTATGAATTGTATTTTAAATTATTTAAAATTTTTCTTAATGAACTAAAATATTTGTAAAAAAAAATAAAAGAATTTTGATAATAATAATTTAGTACTAATCCCTAAAAATAAAATAATTTTTAACAAAAAAATTTAAAATTTTATTTAAATTATATTTTTTTTAGCTTTTTTAGCTGGTTGATAACAAAATTTTAATCACAATAAAGGCAATAATTGACTTGGTTCAAAAGTATATTGTCAAAATTTTTGGCAAAACCATTCTCTATTTCGAGGTAATTCCATTTCGAATTGCACATGGAACATTTTTTGAATTTAAAATTATCCAAAGGCATTAGTGTTTTTTCGCATCTGTTCATATTATGGCCAGAAATACACTTTATCTTATTTAAATTCGAATTTCCGTCTGAAGAAAACTTCCTTCCACACAGATCACACACTTTGGTCAAAGCTTTATTATCTATCTCTTCTTTAAACTTCTCAAGCCATCCTTCGAATTTTTTGAATTCATCTTTTGGGAAAAAATTTTTTCTTGAACAAAAATCAGCCATTTGTACCAGCAAGACTTTTTCATAAGTATCTAACTTATTTGTCTCTTTTCCAAAGCCTTGTCTAACAAAATCAGTGGCGTGATACTTAAAAATTAAAAGACTTGTCTCTCTAAAGACCAGGTCATAGAACGACACTGATTTTACCATTGAATTGTCAGCATCCTTTTTGACACTTGTCTTGGATTCAGTCTCAACTTCATCCTCATCACGGTAGTCACTTTCTTCGCTTGTTTCATCTACATCTAAACCAATTCTGGCATTATAAGAGTCAAAATTTGCCACTGCTTCGAAATAGTTGCGCATCAAATAGGCCAAAATTCTAACCCGCTTCAAATAAACGAGTTTATCTTTTTTATCATTCATTAGTGCTCGGTAATTTTTAAAATTTTCATAAATTACATCAAAATTTTCACTCATAAACACTTTATTATTAAAATACAAATCATTTTTAAGCAACCAAATAAAGTCACCAAGACCTTTTGGACAAGTGTCCAAATTAGATGTGATAAAAAATTTGTTTAATATTTCTCGGCTTAAATTTTTCACTTTATAAACATTTATCTCAAAGTTTGCCGGACGTTTTTGGATCAAGCTCGACTTGCCAAAGTCATTTATCTGATAAAGAACAAAATTATTTCTATTTAAAAATAATTGTTTTATTGTTTTAAATATATCTTGACTTGTATTAACAACTGGACCGAAATTTAAATTTAAATTTGTATTTAAAATAGTGTTTTTAGTAGACAATATTGAATTAGAGATACTTAATTGAACTAAATCGATTAAGCCGTTTTCGAATACAAGCAAAAAAGACATATTTTTAATTAATTTTAAATCGATTAACTTAAATAAACCTTGGGTTAGATAATTTTTGACTGGTTTTTGAGCATATGATGAATATTTAGTCTCATCTAATTTATAAATCAATTGAGATTTTTCCTTAAAATTATTAATTAAAAAAAATCCAATTTCATATTCTGTTTGAGCTAAGAGAACAAAATTTTGTTCATTAATATAATCAAAGTTAATTTTTTTCGCTGGTCCAATTAGTTTTGTGTCCAGAAATGTAAACTTTTCATCAGAATTATTTTTTACCATCAGCCTACCATCAGACAAAGCAATTGCTAAAAACTCATTTTTTCCCAAACAAATATCACGAATCTGGACCGAAAATTTTCCATCTAAACTGGTATCGACCATCTCATCGTCAAATACACTACCAATCATGTCCGACAAATCTATCAAGTTGACCAATTCAACATTTAAATTTGAGAATATATGAAAAATTGCCAAATGGTTCGATTTGAAGCCGATCAGCAGTTTTTCGTATTCTAGACCATCTTGAGTATAGATCTGGGAACTCCATGACACTACTTTTGGTATAATTTTGCTTAAAAATGTCACAAAATCATCAATATTATCAAATTTTTGATTGGTAAGTTTAACATGATGGTTGGTAATAAAATAATCAGTAAGATTAACCATTTTTGAGTTTGACTTGGTGTCAAATACTTTCAAATAATTTGAATTTTGGTTTTCTTTTAAACTATTATTTGTACTATTAAATTTTGTACAGTCAAATATAATCATTTGGTTATACTCGGTTAGAGTAAAGAGAAGATTAATTTTGGGATTTAAATTCCACTTACAGAATTTGAATGCGTTTTGGAGATCGTTTTCTTGGGCAGCACCAGAACTGTACGGATTGAGAAAGCTCAAAAATTGATAAAAATCCAGATCTAATAGACGTGTTAGGTCTAGTAAGGCTTTATGGTGCCAAAACTCATCACAATTCCTCTCTTTGAGACCATTTATAGTGGGCTCTTGGAAATGTTTGCCAATCATGTCTTTGTCATTGGCATTTGACCGGCTGGACATAAACTGAAGCTGTTTTTGAAAAGATTTTGGCTTTGAATTTTTATACTCATTGAGACTGTGGAACTTTTTGAATATGTTCAAAAATTTGTCTGACTTTGGCACAGAACGGATGACATTTATCAAAAAAGCATCATTCTTTGACTCGTTGAGATCCTGAATCCATTCATCAATGGGAATTTGCTGCTTATTTTTGTCATTTTGAGACTTTTGATTGAGGAAGAATTTGAAAGGTGATGAGTTGTTTAGTTGGGAGGGCCATTCGAAATTTTGATTAAGTATTAGGACACATTTATCAGTGCAAATGGCCAGACGATTTGTTGGTGACATGTCAATTGAGCTTGATTCGCGAATTTGGCCATAATTAGTATACTTTAAATTATTCAAAAGTTCTATATTTAGGCTTTTAAATTCCAAATCGTCCAAGTTCATATTTTAGAATTTAAAATTTTTTCAAATTTAATATTTTTCAAAGATAATTTTTGACTAGTTGCAAAATTTTGTTTAAATTTTCTTTATCAAATATCAAAATTATAAATTAATATAAATGATAGATTTTAGCAATTCCATCAAGTTTAATCAAACGAAATTTTTCGAGTTTAGCACTTATCCATAATATACTTTAAAATTTTCCTATCAGAAAGATATCTTATTATTTCTAGATTATCATATCATAGCAAGATAATTATTTATCAGTTAGGAAAAAAAAAAGGTTACATTACTTAGGTACAGATTATATAACTATCAATCTAATGGTGTTATTTTTATTCTATCAGATAATTAAGATACCTAAAGGTCCTTATTCAAAAGTAAGAAAGTTATTAAACTAATTACCTACCAAAAAAATCAATTATTATTAAAATTAGTAATATTGATTTGTATTGTGAATATAAAATTAATTTTTTTAATGGAAATTTATTCAAAATGTTGCCAAAACCAGCAAATTTGTCAAAATCAAATAAATATGTTAAAAAATAAAAAACCATATTTAATTAGAAAATTAATCGAGGAGACAAAAATTAAGTATTTAATTAATTCTTTGATTAGGCCCTGGAAGTTTTTTTATGACAGCCCCCTCTGAAAAATAAAAAAGAAAAATTCTTTATTAAATGAGGAAATAGTAAAATCAATCAAATAAATTAAAAAATATATATGAACGGCACGAAAATTAAATTGTTAAGAAAAATAAGTTCACTATTAATTAAAAAACCTCTTAAAAGTCAAATTAATAATGAGCTTAATTCTTAAAATTTAATTCAACGTTTGAACAACATATCGAATTAAAATCAAAAGAGATTAAATTTTAAATACAAAAAATCAAAATTAATTTTGTCAATTGTTATTGTAATAAAGTAATAATTAGAGTTTTGATTTATTTCCTAATTTAAATTCCGTTTTGTCCTAATTGTTCTTAAGCAATAAACAACTCTTAATTAGGCCAAATTTCTATATAAACCAAAAAAATCACTGCCGGATATATCATTCTTATAAATAATTCTCGTCTTAAAATAACATGACTTTATTTTATCCAATTAGGCTTAAAAATCAATCATCAAGTATCTATAAGAATTTAGATCATATTTTTTTTTTCAATTAAAAAAATCATTTGGTATTAATTTTTTTTATTTTGAGTTCAATTTATAAAGTTAAATAAGTATACTTTAATAGAAAATAAAAGCAAAAAATCTACTCTCGAAATCCGATATATTCGGCACATATTTAGCTAGAATTTATTTTTATTTTCTGTTTTGCAATGAAATTTAATAATAAAAATAATAGTGATAGATAAAATTACCAATTTGGTCATAATAACTATGTTCAAGCTTAAAAATCCAATATTTTTTTTTATTTTGCTAGAATAAAAAATTATTATTTGAATACTAATAAAGGAACTGTGCACAATATAGAGAAATAAAGAGAAAGAAAAAACTCATTTCCTTGGTGAATTAAAAGTAAATTTTAAAACTTAAAGTGAATAAACGGATGTAGTATTTAATGGAATTGATTCTTGTAAATTTATTTCTTTCCTTTTACCAGCTTGTGTTTTTTTTCTTTCTTTTTTTTTTTTCATAAATATATTTTATTATATTTTATTTTTATTGCTCTAGGTTTTAATTATGATGCAATCTAGTCTGAGATAAAATTTGCCAGATTCGCAATCACTATTTCCAGATAATCTTTTATTTAATTTCGATAAAAAAACAAAAAATTTAATTTTAATCATTTATTCCCTAATAAGTGATAAATGCGATCAAATCCTCTTGGAAATGTGATCAAAATTTTGCATAAAACTATAAAAAATCAAGGTCCATAGATAAATTATGCAATAAATCATTCTATTTGTATTTTGTTCCCATTATAAAGCTTTTATAAAGATTTAAAGATATTTATAATTTTTTTTTTCTTCTGATAATGATTATTAATTCTCTGTTTAGTTCAGTGGTAGGTTTTAATTGATGCTAATTGTAGGAACCAAGTTTAAAAAAGTTCTTTGTTCTGTCAAACTGACTAAAATAAAATTGCAGTAATTAGTTGACAACAACGTCAGCCTGGAAAAAAAATGGATTTTAATTCCTCCTTTTTAAAAAATCAATATTGCTAGCAAAAAAGCCTAAATGAACCAAAAACTATAAATTACAAGAGCTTACAATCGATTCCACTTCCCTCACCCGGTCCCTTTTACTACTTATAGCAATTTTTATCAATATTTATTAATTATATTACGTGATAGCGTGATTATTGTTTTCTTTTCGATTATGTTTTTCATCTATTGCTAAACTAATGCTGCTTAGTTTGCTTGTTTTTTGGGCTCTAGTTGTTTTTTCTGGCAACAAAATTTCAATTATTTCAAATATGTTTATGATTAAAAATTACGAAATTCTTTTCCCTCCGTTCCTCACTCACTTTCTCTTTTTTATATCGCTCTAATACACTGTTTACTTAAGACTTTAGATTTCTAATTAATATTTACTGATAATTGGATCGAGAAATTCAGCCAGTATGCCAATGTGGGCCCGGACACGAGTAGATTACTGCTGCTAGAATGAGGTAAGTTGCCATTGAATTCAGCACCCGAAGCGCGCCTTTCGATTTACCTCTCGCTTGTTCACCAATTGCAGAACTATCGCCACATATTTTTGGCTATCCATTGCTCATGTCAGAGTTTAATTAAGATAATATAAGTTCAAAAATTTATTAAATAAAATTTTATTTTATTTTTTTGTTAATAAATAAATAAATTTTATATTTTCGCTTGATTATTTTTGCTTAATTGGAAGTTTAAGTTTTGGCTTTGTTTTGCACTTAAGCTTGATTAAAAATGATCTGAATTTAGTTTAAAAATAATAGAATATTATTCCTACGGTAAAATCGAATAGATTATGTAGAAGAAAAAATTAAGCGTGATCCTATTCAGGTTGTTAATTAAACAAATTCAAAGGAAGTGAAATTAATTTTGATGATTATTCTGCTTTTAATTAACAGTGACGTAAATTATTAGGAAATATGGCTCATCGAGTGGAAGAATTTAATTAAAAATAAAGAGAATAAATTGTGAAATAGAGCCCAAGAGACTTAGGGATTGAAAAACCAATTTTTCGGATAATTAAGTGACTTGGTGCATCGGACTATTTAGGCTTTTTCACTTGTCACAGAACCAAACTAATCCAAAATGTAGCTGTATTTTCAAGTCGATACTAGATCGCACTACTTTCCATAAACGAGGTCCAAATTAGCATTTTAATTAATTAATTTAAACTAGAACAAAAAAATTGTCAACACCTTAAGCTTTGCCAAACTTGATGGCAAGGTTTAAGAAGGAAAAAACTTTAGTTTGATTTTGAAGCTTTCAAGATGCATCGGAAGCTTAATCGATTTTAGAAGTATAATTAAAGTCAATTTTCCAAGTATCAAGGACTAGTTAATTTTTTAATTTTAATTATTTTTTCTTTTTCTAAAAGCATTTAATATTTATGTATTTATTTGACAAGATTTTAAATTAAATGAAAATTAAGAATCAAAAGCTAATATTTAGCTTTATTTCTGGGAAGGATTTTCTTTTTTTGTTTATTAGAATTTTGGTCATGGTAGGCAAATACGGGTGTCAAGTTTCAGTCCGCACAAATCAAGCCAATAAACTTGATTGCAAATAAGACCGAAATGGGCCAAAACAAACCACCCCAGGGATCCGATTTGAATATCTATTATCATTTAATTAAGCAAATTTTTAAAATTATTATCTAAGCCTAAATAACAGCCAAAGTTAACTTTATGCAAGCAGTAATTAAGCCTTAGTGTATTATTTACCTGTCTAATTAGACTCAATTCTTTAAGTATATTCGTGTGCGCCTAAATACCAAATAGGTATAAAACTATTGTTTGTAATTATAGCTTTGCTAAATGACAATTTGGCTGATTTATTAGAAATACTTAAATAAAGAATCCAAACTATTATAAAATATATAATATATATTTTTTTTCTCTCTTTCTCACACATATATACACAAATAAAATCGAAAATTGCCAATAATTACTTTAAATTACTCGCTTCCGATTAAATAAGTGCTTATGCATGATAAAATTAGCAATAAAATTTAATAAATCAGAAGAAAAAAAAAGAATTTTTTGACTCAGGCGTTGCTTGTTGAGATAATTTGGCAAAAGCATAAGGATTATGTCAAAGAATTAAATAATTTATTAGGAAGCGTGCTTCATTCATTCAGCTGAATAAAACCAGTAATCTTTCCAACCCCCATCCCCCCCTCATTCAATTAGTATAATATACAACTAAAATATAAAAAAATAATAATAATAAAAATAATTTATTGTTTCAATGAAATGTTTTTCTAACCTTTGTAAAGTACGGTTTTCATAGACAACTAATTTCTTAGCGCAAGATTAGATAAGAAATGCTAATTTGCCAAGAGATGGTGTGTATTTGATGGATAAGCTGGGCTGTTAAACGCTTGATCATCAAACAAACACTTGAATGCTTGCCAGTCGAGTGACATTTTCAATCGAATAGATTGATATTTTTAAATGAGAAAAAATTTGCCAACACTTAAAAATAACAATATTCATTTAAGTCTCAGATTTCAAGATAGTTAGGCCTGGAATGAACAAAACAAGTAGATATTTGAAGTAGCTTTTCATTTTAATGAAAGCAAGACGAATGAACTAACTAACAACTAGAAGAAATAATACAAATATATTTAATTAATTTAATTGAACAATATTAATTAAATTTTTTCCTCTTTACATAGATAAGTCAAAATTTATATTCTATATGTTAGATTATATTTGGGTGATTGAGAGCTAAATTGAATTATTAGTTTATATGGACTTGTGTATGATTGTTTTTAATTTAACGCTTTGATTAAAGTATGATAGCTGGTTTTTTGGAGTCCTTTTCCAAATTACGTCAATTCCGCCTTCACTACGACGATGATTTCATTGATCGGCTCAGTAGACGCTATTCGGTGTTGTTGTTGATTATTTTTACAGCTCTAGTTAGTACAAAACAGTATGTTGGTGACCGTAAGTAAACATTTATTATATTATTACAGTTAAATTAATAATTTGTTTAATCATTATAAAAATGTATGCCATTTTTTAATTTTATTGATTTAAAGAACTGAGAATAATTGCTTCCTTAGAGACTTTTTAATATGTTAAAATTTATTAGATTAGAAAATTTTTTGTTTGATCAAGCTATATGAAGAAAATTTATATTTTGATTCATTTATTATTCAATTTTTATTCTTTATTAGAAAAATAGGATTTTTTCCTTAATATTTTATTCAGAAACAAGTATATAAATCTTTAAACATGCCAAGATGGTTAAAAGAATAAAATTCTAAAAAACTTATAAGTGCATTTTTATGAAATATGATATGATTGAAATATTCAATCATTCAAATAATTATCTGCTCTAGTTGTAAAAGATTTATTTGGAAAATAATTAACTAACTTAAAGAACAATTATCCAAATTTTTCAAGTGGTTAATCGATTTAATTTTTGTTTATTTGATAGCTTATATTTAAATAAATAATTCTCAAAGCAAACTAAAATCCAAACATTTATCCAATTTATCCATTTATGGAATAATCTTAAAATTTGGATTATAAAATTGAGTTTTTGTAATTTTAATTTGGAAACTGGTGATCAAAAAGATATATTTTTTAAGATACTAATAACTAATCATTAGGAAAATTTGTTTTTTAATTAAGAATAAAAGGTCTTTTATTTTATTTAATTATCCTTAATAGCAGCAGCTATGTAATTTTCATGTCTCTGAGCGAAAATGCTTTGGAAACAAATCAATATTTATTCTTAATTTTAAAAATGAAAACACCAAAAACTGATTTACCTAAAAAATTAAAAAATCTAAAACGATTTTATCTATTTATATATTAAAAGTAAATGTGTTCTTTTTCAAACAACTTTTTGAAAATTTGTTCTAGCAAGGAAATTTATTTTTGATAGAAATATTGCTTTGAATAAAATTGAAGGAAGAAATTATTTCCTAAATATATCAATAAATCAATTAATTAAAAAAAATAAACGCATACAATAATTATTAGTTTTTTAAATTTTATCAAAAAACAAACTTAATAAACAACTGATCTAATTTTCTATTCTTTTCGTAATTAAACATTTATTTGATTTAAAAGCTTTGTTATTTAAAAACAAAATTAATTTAAATAAGTTGATTAATTATTAGATTAGTAATTTTTATTTATTAAAAAATTATTAAATGCTATTAAAACTGATTATTTTTTTTAAAAGCAATTTCGTGTTGGGCACCAGCACAATTCACTGGTTCACATGTAGAGTATACAAACTACATTTGTTGGATATCGAACACATATTATTTACCTTGGAAAGACAAAATACCAGATGCGAATGATAAAAAAAAAGCTCACTTAAACTATTACCAATGGGTGCCATTTATTTTGCTGACACAAGCGTTTCTGTTCTACTCTCCAGCCTTTGTGTGGCAATCGTTTAGCACCAAAACCGGATTTGATATAAACACTCTAGTCAAGTTGATAAACAATTCGGAAAATTTAAATCCGGACATGCGGGAGAAAACTCTGCGCTATTTAGCCAAGCATATGGACAAAGCACTGGAGATACAGCGTGACAATAACACGAAAGCATTTTCTAAATTTTCGCGTCTATTCAACAGAATTTTTTGCTTCCTTTTTTTCCAAAAACGGCATGGAAATTATCTGTTGAGTGTTTACCTATTCACCAAGGTGTTATTCATTTTGAATGTGTTTGTGCAATTTTTTTTGTTAAACAACTTTCTCGGGAATAATTACAAGTTGTACGGAATTGAAGTTATTGTTAATTTGTTGAAGTCCTCGTTGTTTACGCCGTCATTATCGGCAAATGCAAACCAGGTGTTGACACAAAGCGATATTATTGAGTCGCCAAGATTTCCCCGCGTAACCATGTGCCAATTTCAGGTCAGATTCCTCGGCGACAATATTCACGAGTATGTTGTTCAATGTGCACTGCCAATTAACTTGTTCAACGAGAAAATTTTCATATTCATTTGGTTTTGGTTGGTTTATGTGGCCATGGCGTCCATTTACGGCCTTTTGCTCTGGCTCTGGTACCTCTTGCCCTGGAACAGAGTTAACTTTTTAAAGAAATACCTCAAAACTATGGACCGCAAGAGCAAGGAAAAATTTGATAAAAAAATGTTTCGCACCTTTGACAGATACTATTTGAGACAAGATGGCATTTTAGTACTGAGACTGATTGGAAAAAATTCAAACCAGGTCTTTATGGGCGAACTCATGCTCGCCTTATGGGATAATTTCAAACGAAATCAAGACTATGCTGGTGTGTTTGTTTGAATACATGTTTTTATATTTCGTTATTAATAAATTGTTTATTTTTTTATCAAATAGTTGTTGAGATA